>PVIA01009898.1:0-56617 GCA_004024845.1 Tonatia bakeri | reverse complement strand
GGCCGAATCTGGTGCACCAGATAAGAGGGGTTTTTACACGTCTAAAGGGTGGGGGTGAACAGAAAGCAGAATAATACTTACTGACATGTGAAGAAGAATGTGAACTTGCAAAGTTGGCATCCATAAATAAAGTTGTATTGGGACGTAGCCGTGCTCTCTTTTTTTTTTTTTTTTGCACTTATCTGTGGCTGCCTTCATGCTTACATCGCCAGAGTTGAGTTGCAACTGGGACCATGTGAAAGGCAAAGCCTAAAGTGTTTACCATTTGCCCCTGGATGGAGAAAGTCACCAATCCCTGCTCTAGGGCATCGGTTCCGTATGGCCTAGAGGCACGGACCCCCCACCCCTTCTGCACCCTTGCTTCTCTTGACCTTCACTCCTGCTCCCCTCGTGGGCTGAGAGCGTCTCTGAAGTCACGTGGAGTGCCAGCATCAGATAAAGCCTGAGACACTTTTGTGCCTTAAAGCTTCTAAAACATCCTCCTTTCTTGTCCATAGATCGAGGGTTTGGGTTTAATAAACACTTTGTGGGGGCTTCCAAGCTGCTCAGTTAATACTCATTCTCTCTTGGAGATGAAACGCCCAGTGTCCTGGAATTGTTGTCACTGCTGTAGTTATCCCGGTGATCCTGGCTACATACAGTCACGGGGACAGTCAGAGGCTGTCCCCCTCCTGCCGCTCATTACAGATGAGACCTGAGTCTAATTAGAATAAAGCCCATTAGTTAATGCCTCGATCGATTTTTCTGAGGAAGGAAGTCGGGGGAGGAGACGTGAACAGCACAGCTAATTGCTCTGCTTTCCTTCGGCATTTGTTGTCGATTACTGTCGGGCCGTAAACGGAAATGCTGCCGAAATGCTCGCTGACTGCCGAGGCCCTGCCGAGGCCAGCCCCAAGGACCGGGCACCAAGCACTGGCCCTGGGCCACAGCCCGACGGGAGGAGCGCCGACCGGCAGCCCCAGGGGCGCCCTTCACTGCACTTCCCCACCCTTTCCCGCCTCCTCCTCCGCGTGTTTGTTCTGGATTCTAGCTCCGTGTTCCCAGATGTTCCAGTGGTAGAATACGCCTCCCCCGCCCTGTTATTCCTGGTTCAGGAACAGAGCATAAGTGTCCAGATTCTCACAGAAACTTGGCTCTGAGGCTGTCTCTGGATGGTGATACATGGAAGAAAACAGGGAGTGGGGTGTTAGGTGGGCAGAGATGGAAGATGGGCCAAAACACAGATGCAGCAACTGTGTTTCATTACTCGGGGGCCTCTCTGGTGCTTGGAAAGCAAGCCAGTCACACAGTACAGGGCAGAAGGTTATGCAGGAGGCATCGCTGAGTCAAGAAGCAGAGACTCAGGAAGCCCACAGTTAGAAAGAGATAGGGGGGAAGATGAATCACAGAAAGAAAGCAGAGAATAAAAATAGTGCCGGCAACTAACAGGTGTTCCCAGCCTCATCCTGAGCGGTAAGGGAGAGGAGAATGCATTCTTCAGTCAGTCAGTCAGTCAACAAACAAGAGCCTGCTCTGTGATGAGTAGAACAACTCACACTTCCAGACAGAAATAAGCTTCATTTAAACAAACTTCTATAATGAGCCTTCATTATAAAAACCCACTGTTCAAGAGGGCTGCTTTTTCCAGTCGGCTTTGAAAATTTTTGACAATTTACTCCACTTATAAAAGTCCCAGGACACCTCCTGATCACGTCATTCAGCAGCCTCCATCCCAACACACTCACACACACACGTACACACACACGTACACACACAGCACGGCCTCCCTCCGAACACGCAAGCATACATAACCGTGCAACAGGGGCCACACAAGGATTCCATCAGGTGTCCGAAAGGCGTCTTGGCTAAACACCAAGTAAAACATAGTGGTGGGACGGAAGGACCACTGGGACAGGAAGAGACCAGTTTGCCCTCAGACAACTGGGGGAAGTGCCCCTTGAAGACGCGATGTTGGAGCGAGAAGGTAAAGACAAAGGGGACACAGAGGGGAGGCCGGGAGGGGAGGCCAGGAGGGGTGTGCGAGAAGAGAGCAGTATGTGTGAAAACACAGTGTTACCCCACACGGACCTTTCTGCCTGGGACCTGTGGCTGGTTGGTCCCGGTGGTGCTGTCTGTTTGGAAGCAGTGAGTACAGGAGCTGCATTTTAGTATTCTTCTTTCTGCCTGGCAGAGGTGTTCAGTTGATTGTTTTTTCATGCTTTAAAAAAGTGCTGCAGTGAAAATATGTGTACATATACTTTTAATAACTGTATGGAGGTGTAATTTACATACCATAAAATTTACTCATTTGACATGTACAATTAAGTGAATTTTAGCAAATTTACCAAATTGCATGGCCATCAATCACCACACTCCAGATCCCCTTCACCTCAGTAAGACCCCTCCCGCATGCCTGTAGTCTATCCCCATTCCCACCCCCAGCCCCAGGGAACTAATACATGTATTTTTTTAAAAATGTGTGTTTGGGAGTTTATCTTAGAGACTGATTTCCGTAATAAAGGGGGTGAACATTTTTATGACTGGCAATACGCATTACCCAGTTACTTTCCAGAGCAGCTGCTCCCCGCACAGCGAGGCCAGCGGGGGGTGAGTGTCGCAGTTCCCTGTGCACTCTCGGAACGGGGCATGGCCACGTTTAAGTAATACCTCATTATTTTCATTTGCACTTTTGATTACCGAAGCGGGCCGTTTAGCTGTGCGCGCGCGTGCTGGTTTTACTTTGTCCGGGAGGAGTTTCCACGTCGTGCCCTTCCCTCGGAGGGAGGACACCCTCTCGCTGTTCACTGGGGCAGGTGTGAGCTCGTCCCTAGCTTCTACCACGTAAACGTTGCACACTCGCGGCAGGTGTTCTTCCCATTGTAGGGTGCGCCTTCTTATTGTGTTGCATTATTTTTCGATGTGCAAGATTTCCTTTCTGCGTGACCGGACGAGCTTGTCTTTGTATTTTTCCTTTGAGGCTGAGCACTATGTCCCTCTCCAGACCTTTGACAGAAGTTCCGTTTTATATTGTGTTCAACGATTGCTAAGATTTAGCACATGGATTCTTTTGGATTCCCTTCGTCAGATACTTAATTTTTACATATCTTAGGCTGTGTTTCTGTGATATTTTCTTCAGTGTTGGTAATGTTTTGGGTGGGTTCATTTGAAAAAAACACATAAAGAAACTGACATACATGTAAAGGAGGGAGACCTGGATGGCAACCATGTTATTTGCAGGTAATAGACGGAGGGATGCTGTCGATCTGGGGAGACCTATCCTCCAGTTCCAAGGGTCCAGACTAAGCCGTTCTGTGGGCAAGAGGCAGGGTTAGGTTTCACTGTTGAACAGTTTCATGGGCAGCTTGGAAAAACATCTGACACATTCGAGCGGAAAAGAGAAGCTTCCGTCTGGAATGCAGTAAAGGGTGGCCCATCCCACGTCAGGTGCAGTGTTGGAGGGGAGAACCTCCGGGTCCCCTTCCACCTCCACAGTTTCTGAACTCTCTAGATACTTGTCATCCATTCATTTATTCAACAAGTATTCATGGGGCATCTGACATGCTCCCGACCCTAGTCTAAGTCCTGAGTATACGACAAGGTATCAATCAGCTTCCGCCCACTCATTACTTCTGTTCAAGGGGGAAGACAGACAATTAAGAATTGAATTAATGTATTGATGATGTCAGGTAATAATAACTAATATAAGTAACAATGAAGCAGGGTTTAAGAAGTACTATTGGGTAGAGTATGTTCAGGGAAGAAAGTGAGGTGACATTTCTGCAGAGATTTAGAAAATGGGAAGTAATGGATGTGTGACAGCTGGGGACAAGTGAGCCAGTCAGGAAGGAGGGAGGACAAGCACCCAGATCCACCGCTGCACCGAGGACCTGAATGTAACTGATGGATCCAGCTATGGGACCAATTTCTCACTCAAGCCATTTATGAACTATTTGTTGGCAGACCTATTGAGGTCATTTTTCAATATCATCATCAGATCTATAATTTTTCAAGTACCTACCATGTGCCAAGCTTTGCTAAACACCTTATGTATTTTACTTCTAATTCCCCACAAAAACACTAAGTCAGGTCTTTCCGTCCCCATTTTAGAGATGGGGAAACTGAGGTTCGGTGTTCCCTTTCAGTAATTTTCATCTAGCTCTAACCTACCCCACTGGTGAACTATGCAGTTCACGGGTAATCGTTGTATGCCTGAGGTGTGTGTATGAGGCCCAATGCAAACCCATCTACAAAAACGTACTAAAGACCAACATAAAATCACCCCTGAAACTGGACGGCCGGCCCTAGGCTATTTGTCTACTTAAACTTGAAGAAAAAAGCACTGTAGGGACTTTGCAGGAAATTTTTTGTATTAAAGTCACTCTTTGAGCATTCCTCATGAAATTTACAGAGTTTAAAATTAGGATAATGTCCTTTCCTTTGCTACTCCTTAAAATCTCTAATTCTTAGCCTAGATGTGTCAACAAACAAAAACTTTCACCCTAGAACCTTGGCAATGTGTGTTCTGAGTTGACCTCGACTTCTCTGCGTTTCCCAGAAAGCAATGCAGACGACTGAGGAGAATGCAGGGTATTCCCTTTGGAGGAAGGGCGTGGTCAGGGCCATGTCAGTAAGCAAAAGCTGCGATTTCTGGTGTCTGCTCTGCAGTGCCCACGTGGTCCCCCCAACAACCCTTCCTTGTCAGCATCATCAGGCATTTCCGGTCTTCCAGCTGGTGGGGTCCTCGCAGGGATTTTGCTCCCTGTAGCTCTCAGTGTGGCCTTTGCACAAGAGCAGAATTGTGTCCGACAGTCCCTGGTTCCAACAGCACAAAGTGTCTTTACAAAGACCTCCGTTCTGCAGTCCTGCTGGGGGAAAGGGCACGTGTGGGCTCAGAGAATGGCTGTGTATTTCCCAAACCCGGCTCGTCCCACTTCCTGCCTTCTGACAGCTGAAGGTTGGAAGGTCCTCCTTTTAGCACAGCTCTTTAAAAATTTAAATGAGATGTGAAGTCAGTTATAGAAGCCAGCTCCCTGATCTGCCCCATAGGGCTGGAGGAGTGCAAGTGGGACTCTGGGTGCTGAGGCCACACAAGCCCCAGCTCTCAGGTTCCCCTTTCTTAAAGGGACACCAGCCATCTGAGGGCTCGCACTCTCGATGGCTTTGATTTCCAGGGTTTCTGTTCATAACATATTTGGTTCTCAGAGCTGCTGACAGGTGATAAGAACAAAAATGAAACGGATTCGAATGTGAAGTTAGTTATCAACTACAGTCGCAACAAAAAAAAGCAAGGATTATCCTGGGCTCTTGGGTTCGTCGGAGGTTTGCCCACCAGTCACAGGGCGCCGCTCCGGGCTTGCACGGCCGATGCGAATACCGACGAGGCTCAGTCTGCAAGGCGCTGGGTGCTGTTTTCCTTCTTCTCGGAGCAATTACAGTGATTTCGGAGAGCGGCGGGGGGCGGATGCTCGGGAAGTGAAAGCTTCAGTCCTGAGTGTACACAGAGGTTTCTGTAGATTGGTTCCTCCAAAAGGGGCGCTTTCTTCTGGGAGCCGTAAACTTGGAGGGTCTGAAGTGTGCCGTCTGCTCCATAACCCTGTAACTCATTTACACAATTGGAGACACGTGTGTTTGCATGTGTGTGTGTGTGTGTGTGCGTGCACGCCTGTCTATCACTGGGTCCAAGTCTTCCTTGTGTATAAGGTGTCCACCGAGCCCCACACTGGCCTGCTGGGCCTTCACTTCAATTCGAGGCCTCCCTTAGATACAAGAAGGGAAGGGACTCCAGCGTCTGCCATCGGGAGAATGTGTAACATTTCCAATATACAGATGTTGTGACAAAGAAACACGGAATACATCTAATAAAGAGTTTTATGCAAAATTATATCCTTTAAGTTTTAGATACTTTTATGAATAAAGCCCAGTTATTTAGAAAATTCTGTCTTTAAAGGAATATCCCCCCCAAAAAATTGAAACCTGTAGTATGTATTTTAAAAGAAAAAAGTCAAAGGAAGCAAACAGCATTAATCCATGGACTATTTTTACTGAGTTTGCTGGGGTGACACGGGACCCTAGTCTATGACACTATGAGGCAAGGAGGCGCGTCATTCCTGTGCTGCCTGCGGTGGGTGGCAGACCAGGAAGCCGAGGGCTTTGGCTGAGGCAACCCAGCCAGGTCAGATGTGGAGCTTAAATCCCGGCCCTAACAGTGCCTCCGTAGAGTGTGTATCCTCCTGGAGAGAAGATGGGTCATGGTCAAAGGTGACCACAGTGTGGAGTCCCGAAGGCTGCTGGGAACCTGTTTTGTTAGCAAATGAATCAGCATTTTTGCCTTTCCTGTGCATCCCACGCATACCAAGCATAGTCCTAAAATAGGTTCTATTCTGTGAGTCCTTGTTTGTTTATTTTTTTAAATCCTGTTTTAATTTAGAGTGCATTAAAAACGAAGACCTTCCCTCTGTAAAACCGTAAGTTTCGGGCATGGACTCGGAGCTGTGAATGTGAGCAGCCCTGGCTGCAGCTGAAAGGGACTCATTCATTCTTCATTCCAGTGTCTCTTGTTCGGGAGAAATTGGTCTCCTGAATGGATCGTCCATTTGCTGATCTCTTGGTGAAAGGCTGAGTCTTGTATGTGCGTCGTAAAAGTTCTCACCACTGTAAAGTAAGGGTTAGTTTGGGGCTTGGGACAACTGCCATGCTTGGCAGTGTATGCAGTTCATAAATCGGTACACACCGTTTATAAAACATATTTATGATGTAGCGATCTCGTGCCGGGTAGTTGCTGATGGAGCCCGGGTTTTCCGTGCAAGGAGACATACGCTGGGAGAAGATCGATGTGTGTACCTGTCTCAGGCTCGGCTTTGAATCTCTCATTCACACGTTGTTCTTTTCTTTTCCCCTCCAGGGTCGAGATTACTGTTCGGAAGAGGAAGATATCACATAGCACCAATCTAACTCTGAAACCAGGAGCTACTACTGTGTATATAGGTGACACCCCAGTTGAAATCTTTGCAAAGGTCGGTCCTCTCCAAGGAACAGCACTCTAGCAAGAGAAGATTGTTCCATATCGTACGCCCCATTAAATTCCAGTGTTTCCTAATGAACTTGCAAGGGAATATTGCTAAAAACAAACAAAAACACAACTGTTACCGAACTTTCTTTGTTGCTGCTAGTTAAAACTTGTTGCAACTTTTCACTTCTCTTGTGTATGCAGCAAAACTCTGCGACTCCACCTTAAAGATACCGTTGGTTTTACAGAGGCTCTCCAACCTATTTTCTATAAGATGAGGTAGTGGTGAACTCAGATATCAAACTTCTATTCTAGACTGGTCCGCTTCTAAGCATCTCCTTCCCTCCCTCCTTCCTCCCTGTCTCTCCCGAGTGGTCCAGAGCCTGGCTTCTCAAGGGCGATGTGGCGCTTGGGGGATGGGATGGTTGCTATGGCAAGCCTTGGTTCTCTGCTAGGAACAAGTAGAGAAACTCTTATCGATTAAAAGCGTGTTGTGACCTGACTCCTGGGCGTGACCCCGGCACAAGCAGCAGGTGGTTCCACTTACTAGGTATCAGCTGGAGGATTAAGCTTTCGACATTGGCTTGGCTCAGATGCAGACGGAAGTGTGATCACAATCATTTCGAATCCCTCTTCCCCACTTTTTTTTCTAAGAAAATAAACATTTTACTGTTTTTATGTATCCTTGTCTTCTCCCATTCATCCAGTTCAGTGTTTTACTCTGATCCTCGGTGTGGAAGATGAGCCTTCCTTTGCAATGGCAGCCATAATGGCCCCCTGCCCTCCCTTTAATGACCCCCGAGCATTAGCTGGGCAGCAAGTGGTCAGAGGAGATGAGGGGACATCCCATGGAGTTATAGGAGGACCCCCAAACCACCCCGTTACCTTCATGTGGTTAGCAAATCAACCATCCCATTTCCTCAGTCTCCCCCAGGAGCCCCGACACTTCCTTCTCCTCTCCCTTGCAGCCCTGCCTGGCACAGCCAGAAACGTTCGCCCACCGGAAAGCGTAGTGCCCTCACTCTGCCGACGGTGTTTGCAGATGCACCGCCTGGAGCCCCGGGGCAGGCCTGGGGAATGTTAACTGTGGGTTTGGTAGAGTTTATTTTTCCATATTCTATGAAGAGAATGGTCTCTTCCCAAAGACAGAAGTAATATTTTTAACAAACGTCGTCGCAAAGTCAACAGCCATCAAAAGGAGAAAATAACTTTTGTATTTTTTTAACACGTGTGATCGCCCCCACGAGGGTTGTCTTCGTTACTCTCCGGGGAGGGTGCCCTGTTTCGTGCTTTGCCAGCAGTCCGGGTTTGGGCTTGTCCCCCAAAAACACAGAAGGAGCCCCATCTGTTTGTCTCTCTGGGGACTGTGAACATGCAGGGCCATCAGCCTCCCTGCCAGTCTCCGAAGGGAGGGTAGTTAGTATGTACCAGGTAGCCAAGAGATCACCTGCCACAGAATAGACTAAAAAGCTAAAGTTGTTCTTGCTGAGAAGACGAGCCCTGACTTTAAGCTCCATCTGCATTACTGACAGCACCATTGAAGAGCTAATGGTGAGACTCCTCATCTCCTTTTAAAAGCCCAGGGTGCAAAAGGAAAAGGAAGGAAACTCATTCAAGAGCTATAGAAAATGGACTCAAATGTTCACAACAAAAGCCCTTCATTCTTTCAGCCAGCAGCAGCTATTTTGGGGAGCAGCTGTGGTTGTTACATAAATAGAGGAGCAGCCAAAATTTAAGGCTTTTTATCCTGCTTCGAGCAGAAAAATGCAGGGAGAGCCGAGTCGCCTAGGGTTTTAAGCTCCCTCCCTTTGTATGGTTTCGGCCAAGCACCTAAAATAGTTTTTCCTCAACTGTAAAGGAACTGCGAAGCCCCACCTCAGACGTGTCCATGGAGAACTCGGTTCACTGCCGGGCGGATGCCCTTGTTCCGGGATTTCTTGTTCTTACGAAGCAAACACTGACTGTCTTCCACGTGAGCCCTCCACTGTCTCAATTAGTGTCGTCCCAGAAGATCACCGCCTTCTGCCCGAAGATGAAACATGCTCATATCATTTTCCCAACAGTCCTGTTTAACGTCTTGCCATGACATACGTGTCCACAGCACCATGTGTTTCCTGGGAACCTGACTTTTGAGTGTCTCGTACAACCGGAAACTGGCTCCCGTGAAACAGTGACTTCACCCAGAGCTCTGGCTTCCAGTTTCAACACTGGAGCCCTCTTTGAAGTGCACGAGTGATTTATCTGCAGACACACGTGGTACCTTTAGAAATAGATCTGAGGGCCGGGGTGGTTGAGCGGGTTGGCATGAAATGCTGGATGATGTGAACAGCACTCAAAACTGTCTGTTTTCATTTGTTGGTTTTAATCATAAAATTGTCGAGTGATTTGTGGTTGTACATTATTTTTTTAATGCCTTCTAAAGCGAAATTATTTTGCCTTTTTGTGCCCTGCCTATCTGAACATTAAGCAGAGTGTCTCAGATACAAGGAAAAGAATAACCCAGAAGCTTTTGCTGGCTGTGATCCCTGAGGCTCAGGGAGGTGGCAGGAGGGAGGGAGGGAGAGAAATGGGCCAGTGGATGGAGGTAGAAACGGACTAAGGAGCATTTAGCAGAGAGTCGATAGCGTGGCTGTGTGCCGGGATGCAGTCCCCCAGCCAGCTGCTTGGCGGCCACTGGGTGGAGCAGACTGTCGCTGAGATTTACAGCTGGATGACACAGGCCTTGTGTGCTCCGAGCTGCAGAGTCGTCAGAGTTCAGCCGTGTGTGCGTGGCTTTCTTTGGGTTGGCGGGGATTCAAGATTGCAGAGTACCGCTGTCGTAGCCGAAGACATGTTTGTTGCAGGCAGAGAAACTTGACGCAGGGTCTTACCTCAATGATGGCTGCCTCCTAGTCCCCAGCTGGGGCTCAGAGTGGTGTGATGGTCTATTTAGGGACAATGAGTCCAGAGATGAGGTGGCCAGGCCCCCTCAGAATCAGCAGCGGCCTCCACAGGCCTGCTGGGAGACAGGACTCTCTCCATCTCTGATGTCCCATAGGCTCTGATAACCCAGCTGAGAGATGACCTGGCTCAGGAGTAGCCATGGTCCACTGTTCAGGCCCATGCTCCGGGGCCCACCTTCCACACCATCAGGCAAGGTCATGCCTGCACCCTGACAGCCCCTGGGAGCAGGCCCAGGGACGACGGTCCCCACTCTTGGTCCCATGGGTGCCATTCCACTTTGTTGTAACTTTGTCTTTCCAAACTCATGGAGACGGCTTTCTTCTCTGAGGGCCAGACTCTCCCCTGAGCCTGCTCAAAACGGAGACAGTACCTTGTGTGAATTTTACCCCAGGAGCCCGTGACGCAGGCTGGCCTGCTGACTGCAATCAGTCCTGCGTAGAAGTTGGGCCAGAGTTTAGAGCAGTGTTCCGTCTCTACCAATCTTGGGCAGGGGTTGGGGGTGGGGGGACAAGGTTTAAAATGTCAGCTTTATGGGAAGAAAAATTATTAAACTCTTAATCCAGGAAAATACTAACTCTGAATCTTGGATTCCAGGACTGTAACATGTTCCTTATGAAAGACAAAACAATCGGTTTCTAAGACCTCTCCTTCCTCCTCCCAACTCCCTCGTTAAAACAAATGTATTAGATTGCACTCTATAATTTTACATAAAATCTGCCTTTCATGCTTTTCCCCCGGAAGGCATTCTCAGAGCTTTATTCCTTTGTGCCTCTCAAAAATGAAACTTTTTGTTAAGTTACTTAAACCCTGGGACAAAATAAGGCATGGTGGGTGGGGAGGGGGACTCTGTATTTAAGGGCATAATGGAAAGGTGGCTTGAAGCGGGAACTCCAGCTTCTCCAGGATGCAGGTGGGTCATGGCCACCCACCCACCCGTGTCAAGCTGAGTGAGGTGATTGGCTCTCGCACTGTTCCTGAGATAAGCCTTCAGAATTTCATGAATGAGACCTGTGAACTGCCTTGTGCCAATGAATGGACATGTTTTCCCAAGGGGGGGAAAAATGTCCTTTAACCTCAGTCACCTTTTTGTATGTCCCTGCAAAGGGCCAAAAAGCTATGGCAGAAAATGAGGCTTGTGGGTGGGTGTGTTCCTTTGGTGACAAACCTTCGCACTCACTGGCCATGCGGCATTTTCCAGGAGACTCTTGTACTGTATCTGGGGTCTAATCTGATCTTGAGAGAAGAAAAGGAGCTGATATTTATTGCTTGTACTCCCTCCGTGCCAGGCCGTCTCAGAACCGTCTTGTGCAACCTGCACAATCACGCTGGGCAGGGGCCCACCCCCCCACATCCTAAGTAGCGTATCTTCCATGCAGAGTACATCTACCCGACACAAATACCCGTGTGCAAAGAAGGAAAGGTGTCATTCTAGTATTCTCCCAATTTCTTTAACATCACTCTGCCCTTTGCAACACTGTGAAAACAACCCTGCGGGGCCACCTACCTTCCGGAATCTCCCTGAGGCTCCTCCTCAGCAGCTCGGTTGCCCCACCGGAGGGTTGTACTCGCCTCCCCATAGCTGACCAGCGACAGGCAGCCCGGGAGAGGCCACTGGCTACCAGGACGTCCATGCCCCGAAGGAGCAGGCTGTGCGAATGCAGGCACCTGTCTCTCCCCTGGGAACTTGGGTCGCATCTGGAAAAGGAACCTGATCCTTCTGCAGTTGGATTTCAGGTGCAGCCAGGATGGGCCCCTGCATCTTTGATTCTTTTCCTGGCCTCCAAGGCTGGTTGTATCACAGGCTGCACCTTTTTCAAGGTGAAGAGCCTTAACCTTGCAGAGAAGATTGGGAGAATCTGATCTCCGAAGACGGGGGAAAGGCCTGGAGTGTTGACTTGAAATCCCTCCTTGTGGGCGAGGGTTTGATATCTCTCTTTGATCTTTGAACGGGTCGGCGGTCTGTATCTCCCAGGCTAGTTTAAGCACTGAAATTAGATGTGAATCTCATTCTAGGCCTTAAATGTTTGAGATAGTCCTGTAGTGACTTGGGTGTCATTTAAGTAACTTGTCCCAAGGAAGAAGAACCCAAGAATTCCCCCGAGTTTCTCTCCTGGCTCCTGAACACACATCCTCTAAAAAAGATGACTCACGTCTCCATAGCAACTGTGAAAGGTGCTGCCTAGAGAGGACCCGCCCCCGCCCTCTCTTATTTAGCTCCAAGGAATCAAAAGAATTTCCCTGTGTCAGGGGGTTCCTATGACCAGTTTTCCTCTGAAAACTGCCCCCAGGGTTCTGCCTCTAACCGGGTAGCTGTCGGGCTCACTCACCGTAATGTGGGAAATGGCTCTTCTCTCCTGGAAGCCAGAGACATGCTGTAATTCAGCAAGACTCACCCCTAAACCAAAGGCCTCATTCCAACACTGTCTTTCCTCCCTTCTTCCCTTTCCAGGGGTTATTTTTAGCCCAAGGCTTTGAACTTGATTGAGTAACACTTAGAGGCAGTAAAAAGAACACCATAAACTCAGCCAGAACTGCCTGAGGGTCCCTAGGGTTAAAAATAGCTCAGGAGCCTTGGGGGGGCCACTTGGCCTAGACCCAGAAGTGCGAGAACAGCCCGGGGTTTCTTGACATTTCAGTCCAAACCTTGGGGGGCTGCTCCCTCTCCCCAGTCCAGGGAGCACAGGGAGTTTTGCAATAGATTGCAAGCCAGCTTTGCTGTTCAAAGCGAGATGCAAATTCATTTTAAAAAATTGTATCTAATTTTCTGGAGCAGAACCAGGCAGCTGTCTTATTAGAACTCTAAATTTGGATCTATATCCTGAACACACATGCACGCACAGTACATGGAAGGAGAAAATATAACTACTTCGTCACTGAAATAGTTCAAGGAAGAGCTGTATCTCTGCCTTTTTCTAATCCCTACGGTAATGTCTAAGAACGTGTTAGTTAACCGTAGTAATACCAAATGGGCAAAGCCAGTGGTCACTCTCGCAAAAGCCTGAGTCAGACTCGCACAGGAGAGCAGAGGTGTGCCGCCCGTCTTGCCTTGTGCCCCTCTGTCCCAGCATGCTCAGCCACGAGCACAGTGGCCTCACCCAGGCATCTAGCCTGGATGCTGCAGCTGCGGACCTTGCCCCACCCCAGGCACATAGGGGACAGGTCCCCCAGGCCACCTGCCAGCTCCAGCTCCACACAGCCACGGCGTTTCCCTCGCTGTCCCACTCCTTCAGTGTGGCTTTGACTGTGGCATTTCAGCAGCTACACTGGGATGCTCCAGCACCTGTGTGTGGAGTTAGGGCCCCTTCGTGGGGGTCTTTCCAGACGGAGCCTGTTTAGCGTTGCCTTCCCTGGGGGCGAGGACACATTCATTAAACTTGCAGGGCACCTGGTGTACTGCTGGAACTGAGTCACCGCCAGCAATACACGGCTGACCCAAACACAGCTCCCGCCCTCCAGGAGCCTGCCGCTAGTCCTGGCGGAGACAGTGTGGGAAGTACCACGGGAGGGATAAGTACTGGGTGCTGTGAGAGCATCTCACCAGGTGGCTGAGCAGCTTTGGGGATCGGGGGCCAGCCTCACAGAGGGGACCTCAACACCCTGGTTTGTCAGAGGACTTACAGAGAGCGCTGCAAATGGCCTCCCAGGCTGAGAGGACAGGATGGGACCCCCCAAAGGAGAGATAGTGTGGCCTGGGGGCCTTCGTGCAGTTGAGCAGCTGGAGGAGGAAGAGAAAGGATGAGGCCCGGCCACCCATCCCAGAGGGCCCTGTGGACTCTGCTGGCCACCGGGGGGCATCAAGAAGATCTGTAGGTAATGCTCTGCCCTCTGAAGCAGAGGTCATGGCCAAGGTCACCCAGAGAGGTCAGTGTGGGCAGCAGCAAGACCAGTTTCCCCTCCTTGCCGTGGAAGCGCCCGCTTCTTGTGGAGATGAGTTATTCCCTTGGAGCCCCCACTCCAACCACTTGTCCTGTCTCCAAAAGCTGTTTGAATTCAAGGGCTGTAATCTGGGCTGCGGCTGGGTTAGGGACCCAAGGGACAGCTCTGGGTCATCCTGACCTGTTTGTAGAGCCACCAAGGCTAAAAACACCTCTTGGCAGCAGGCTGGCGTAGATATGGGGGTGAGGGTGCACCTGAGATGAGTACTTGGGAGGCAGCAGAGGGCTCCTCAGCTCGTTGTGTGGTGCCTCCACTCATTCCACCCAAAGGCAGCTACACTCGGACACTTGGGCAGCCTTCCCCTGGGTCCAGTCACCCCTGGTGGCCAGGCCTGTGCTGTGTCTAGAGTGTGCACCTGAGTCCCACCAAAGGAGATACGAAAAAAGTTCAAGCACAAATGGATTGCATGCACATGGAAAATACCCCCAAACCTGGGCAGCTGCCATGGACCTCATGGGGACAGGGAGGTCACCGGAGCTGAGCCCTCCGTTCTTAGGGCACGAGGCAGGGAAGGCCAGGAGACCAATGGGGTCTCTGTGGAGACAATTTGCAGTGCCTTTTAGGTTTTCCAAAGAACCTGTTCACTCATACCCCTCCCCAGACAAATTATTAGACACGTAATAAAGAGCAGGAAAGAATTAGATAAACTGAAAGACCAGCTGTGATGCATCATGCTTTCTAAAAGCTCGAGAAAAAAGGCTCAAACAAGTGACATGTTTTCCCGGAGAGGTTGGAGGAATCCGGGGCTGAAGGCGGTTTTCCCAGCTGAGTGTCTCGGGGATCCCCAAGGGCCCTGAATGCTCCTGAGGGCTGACCCCTTTACTGAGAGCCCCACGCCTGCCCCCCAGGGTGCAGTCTGGCCCACTCGACAGCAACACCAGCCTTCTGGCCCCTTGGGAAGATGTGAGCTCAAACACCCACTCCTTTCCCAGACATTCTTTTGGCTCCTCGCGGAGGAATTTCCAATTCTGTGTCCCCTGGTTCGCCCACGAAGATCCCAGAAGCCTAGGCATTTTGATGAGAATCTGACCTGTGGATCACGATGCTAGAAACCGATAGAACACGTGGCCTCGTGCATAAACCTCCTTTAGAATTAAGGCCTCAGAAGGTCCCCTTGGAGGGGTTGGGGGTGGTGGTCGTAGAATATGACCGGCCAGGCCTGCCCTAGGCGCCCTCTGCTCATTGTCCGCCCCGTCTAATCCCCACTCCATCACCAGGAAGAGCGCAAAAGGGCCACGTGTTCGCTCTTTTCTGTAAAGGGGCGTCTGTGTTTTATGGAGGAAGAAGGCCCTCCACACTGCTGTTCTGGCGGCAGTTTGAGGAGGCGCCCGCTCTCGGTCAGGCCTGCGTGGCTCCGTGCCGCTGGCGCCTCTGGAGCGCCCGCGAGGCCTCGGGGGCGGGCACCGGACCCTGCAGGGCGGCCTCCCCAGAGCTTCTATCAGCAAAAACTAGGTTTGTTAATGTATCAAAAGCCTATATTCACATACTTCTGTACCAATGCATTAGGCACATGATAAAAAGTACACAGCATAGAAATTTTAAAAGAATAAGGCACAAAATATTATAGTCTGAGGTTCTGGCATTTTCTCTCTGGACCCCCGGAGAGGGACCTTGGGGACCCCCGGTATGCGCGCACCCACTTTGGGCACCGCTGTTTTCAGAGTGAATCGGCACACCTCGATCACATCCACCCCAAACCACCGAGCGGGCGCTGGGCCTGCGGAACAGGGAGGCCTTGGGGTGAAATCCCCGGGCGCGCCTCATCCAGGAGATGGGGCAAGCCGACTGGCAAACAACATAAATGGACACGGAAAACCCCGACCAACAGGACAGCTGTCCCCAGGCAGTAGCGACTACTGGCGCTAAGGGAAGATCAGGGACGATGGGCAGAGCCAGGGGCTGCGTGTCTCCCCTCTGTGGGTCTCAGGAGAAAGGCATCTGGCAATATCCATCACCTCTCGTGATCGGAATTCTCTGAACCCTCAAAGTGCGTCGGCGGTACCTTCCGCACAGCACTAGGGGCTTCACGTCGCTTGAATATTATTTTTTATTTGACCACTAAGCTGTAATGAGGATTCTGTTCCATTTTGAAAGGGGTCTGAGAAAGTGTACAGGTCTAATGATATATACATATTTATACACGTGTATTTTTGTTTACTGTTACATTTGGACATTGGACTTTCTATTAAATAATTTTTAACAGCTGACCCGGCTTGGTTCTTTTTTATGCTTTTCTTCCTTCCTGGATCTCAGAGAGGGGCCATGATAAATGAGAAAGGTCTTGTACCTTTGTCCACAACTCTGGTCTTCTCTCTTCCTCATTCTTCGTACATAAGAGCTTCTCCTTCCCAGTCTTGTAAGTTCTGCTGCTCAGACAGGATGTGTGCGACATCAAGCACGCACTTAGAAAGTCCACAGCCTTTTCTTCGTTGCCTCCAACTCTCACAGGCAGCGCTTGCTGTCCTATCAGCATGTGCAAAACCACAAATCTACAGACTGGATGAAGTCATAAGAATGAGCAATGATAAAAAGATGTGTGAGCCTTTCACATCTCTGTGCATGCCTCCACACACACTCCCGCTCACACAGTCGTAGCTGCGAGCTCTTGGACCAGTTACGCAACCTCCCTGACCCAGGTGTGCCTTATCTGTAAAAACAGTGCTTCCTCCAGGGCTGCTCGGCACACCTGCGAACCTTACACACAGTCCCTCAGAGCTGACCATGACCTCTTCCTACGTGTCTCAGACACCGAGGTCTGCAATCTCGAAGATGTTGAGGAAGATGTTTGGCATGAGGTGGCATGAACCTGGACACTTGAGTGAATAGCTAAGACTTAGTCAATTCCAAACATCAGAGAAGTGCCCGCCAGGGGTTCCCCTGCCCGTACGTGGTCCCCCCAAGAGTTTCATGACTCGAGCAGATGATACGAACAGTGGGGAAATGGTCGGGCGTGGGTCGGGGTTGAGAACGCCCCCTACGTGCAAAGTGAAAGAGGCGGTGTCCCTTGGGACAAGCAGCCTCACTGGGGCATGTGAGAAGCTTTGGTTGACGGTCTACGTCCTCAGGGCCAGGTGGGTGGGAGCAGTTCTCCACTGTGGGTGTACATTAGAATCACATGGGGAGCTTCTCAGACCATGGTGTTCCGGTCAGTTGAGTCAGAGTGGGGGCTGGGCATTTTTAAGTTTCTCTCCAGGTGACAGAGAGGGTCCCAGAGCCACTTGCTACCCTGCATAGCACTGAGGTGGGAGATTGACACCTGGCAGGAGAGCTGAACAGAGCCACCCCTGGGAGCTACGGAATAGTGGGGTGCAGGGTTGTATGCATGACAGGAGAGCCCAGAAAAGGAAGCATCTCTCCCACCCTCGTGCTTCATGGTGAGAAGGAGCAGGAAATGAAGTGTGGACGGAGCAGGGAGAGGCAGGAGACTAAATGGGGACTCCCGGTGACACATGAAGGGGTGTCCCTCTTGAAGTGGACGAGAGAATGAGTCAGCCCCTAGAAGGCTGAGTGCTTGGGCTTGTGAGGCAAAGGCCTCAAGGGGTCCGTCCATCTGGGATCCAGACACCATTTTCCTCCAGACATTCCGAAGAAAGAGAATTTCATGAAGACACCCTGGAAGGAAGCCTGCCACTTCCATCGGCTGCTCTGCCCTTCCTGGGCAGAAGTTACCCCTCATAGATATCCCTGAGCCTTCTCCTGCCTGGCCCTGGCCCTGGCCCTGAGCCCTGCGTCCTGTGCCCCCACCCTCAGGACACCTATCTGTGGGGGCCACATTCAGGCTAGAACACATGGTCCAGGGAATGAGCCCCTTCCCCCAAAATTGATGAACTTCAGGGAAGGCAAATCCCACCCCCCAAGAAAGCCTTTGTGTGAAGGAGGGGGTCTCTGGTTTCAAGGGGCCGAGGGCAGTGGTTGCCTCTCTCCTCTGTAGAGTCCCTCTGCTCAGTAAACAGAAAAGCAGCGATTACACCCCAGCACGCCTTCGCAGGAGGTGAGGTGTTCCCATTTATAACTGGGGCTGCAGAGGTCAAATTCCCGGTAAGTTGGGCAGTCACCAGCTGGGCGTTACCCCAGGCACAAGCGTCTCCCCACTGGGGGCAGCCAGGCTCCCAGCTGGAATTTCAAGCACGTGCTCCGGTGGTCCCCGAGAGGCCTGGTCATTGGTATGCTGCGCACTTGGTCACTGACCTGCCTGGGGCCTCGTGGTGTGCTGTGCTATCAGGGACGACAGCCTCAGTTACAACCAGCACCGAGACAGGGCCGTGGAGTGCAGCGGTAAAGGCAGACCTGCCACCACCCCGCCCCCCCGGGGCCCAGCTGTGGGGTGAAGGTGCTGGGGAGGGGACTGGCTGGCTCCCCCAGGGTCCTGAACATTTCACATCAGCCACAGACCAAGGCTGGGACCCCCAGGGATGCACGTCTCCCATGATCAGACTGGAATACAAATGGGCTCTGGGATTAAAAGACCGGGTTGGATGGAGCATGGGGGGAGGGGCACACGAAGAGAAACTGCTTCCCAAAGCTCCTTCCTTCTACGAGGGAAAATTCAGATCACTAACAAGGCTCTGTCTGTGTGCAGTTCCCACCCCCTGCTCCCAAGCCTTTGCCCAGGAAAAAAGGAGAAAAAGGGAAGCTTTAAATCAAGTCACCTTAAATCCTCTTTCATCCTTGAGATAATCCAGTGTTTGTGCCTCTGGGAGTCTGGTGCTCCCGGTCCCCTCAGCTCCTGCCACAGGCCGCAGTGGTGAGTTCAAACAGCTCCCTCTCCCCCTTAGCCAACCCCCCCACAGACACACACACAACTGGAAGGAAAGGGCTTAAGGATCCGCTCAAATGTAAGGAAACTGGGTCAGCAGGATAAGCAGGAAGACCCGGGGGCAACCTGAAGCTTCCCCACACAAGGAAACCTGGCTGTGATCGGCACCAAGTTCCCCCCTCGAGTCCCGGCTGCGATGGGCTTCTTAGCAGAAGCTGAGTCTGCCAAACACTGGCAGAGTCCACATGGTTCAAGGGAAGTATGACATCAAAGCCACCATCTGGTCCCCAACTGATGCATCCTCACAACAGTCTTTGCCACTTACTGAGCAGTGACCGAACATTCTCTCAGGACATCCTCCCAATAACCCCTCTAAAGTGAGTGCCAATCCCGTATTTGATGGTTGTGGAAACGGAGCCTCAGAGAAACCAAGGGACTTGCCCAACGTCACACAGTAGTATGTGGTAGATCCAGGACCAGGATGTCTGTCCCAGAGGGCTGGCTTGTGACCATTCAGTCATAGTGACACTCGCATGGGCTCCTGGAGTTGGCGAGCCATGGTCACCTCCATCCGGTCCCATTCTTTGGGCCAGCATCAGCAGCCTCCTCCAGCTTCCCTCCAGTGTGCCCCCGCCTTCCCTTCCTTCGAGGGATACGGCAGCCCTGGATGTGTGCCTTCTGGACCACACGCCGCTTAGAGCCCCTCGCTTGCGGACGCAGCTGCTGGGGGCACTCGAGTGCACACAGGTAGTCCTGCCTTCACGGCGCCGGCACTCGGGGTTCCTGGCTTTCCTTCCTGCCTCCTTTCTTTCTCCCTCACTGCCTCCCCACGCTTCCATTTGCTTTTCCAGCTTTTCGGCTCAGCAGCTTGATAACCTGGAGACAGTGGGAGTCTGCACTGGTCATTCCGAAGAGGTCTCCTAAGTTCCGCCCTCTTCCCCTCAACCAGAAATATCTGTTCCCATGACAGGGTCCCTGCAGCATCCTCAGCTCCTGTCAGCCCAGGGTCCCCCACCACTCTCCACAGGCTACCGCCTTGTGTCAAATGAACTTTGTGGAGGACTTGCTAATGTGTTGTCGCTGAATTTGCTTGAATTTACTACATGCCTTGTTGGACTAATAGACAGTGAAGGCAGGCATCTGGTCTACCTGGAGAGCCACCTCTGCCCTCTGTCTCAGAATGGCTGAGACGGGCAGCCAGCGAGAGCACATGACAACAATCCAGGCACCTTTAATTCGGTAAAGATTCAAGTGTTTTTAATGAGAATAAAGCCAAGGAAAGGGCATTCCTGAATCCAATATCAATATTCTGTGCAGTTCACATGGTGGAATCAAGAGGGAAGGGGAAGAGGCCATAGAGCCCATACCCAAACTTACATAGCAGCCCCAGCTTGCAAGGAGGACGGTGCTATCCCCAGCCCCCAGGGCGGCAGACACGTTACAAAAAAGCACAGCACCATGGGCACTGACCAGAATGGGCCCAGGGTGCTGGTGAGGGTGAGAAGGGGCACCAGGCACAGGGAGAATGAAGCCTATGAGGAGGCTCAGAGGTGCCTGGTAGCCGAGCGTGAGCTCAGCAGCTTGTCCACCATGGTGAGCCCATAGGAAGCCCCGTTCAGCCCCCGAAGGCCCATGCTGTGCCTGCGGAAGCCCCACGTCTTCTCCACGTAGGGTGCACCTGCCATCAGTGGGCGCAGCATGAGCGGGGTCCTGGAGAAGATGATCTGCACGCAGCCGTTCCTGAGCTACAGGACTATGGTGCGGCAGGTGTGAGAGCGGGTACGCAGGGCAGGTCATCAGGCTGGCCCATCACCTTCCCGGGGCGTGCTACTGGCATCTGCCTTCAGCAAGCATTCTCTCGTGTCATTTCGGGAATACTCGAGGAGTGGGGATGGGAACACTCGACGAGTAGAACTCTCTGCTGCGACACTCTGTGTCCTGCAGGCTGTTACTGTCCTCATACAGGATGAGATGAGTGGAGTCCTGGAAGCACACACCCTCACGCTATTGTCACACAGCTGTCACCTGAAGCTATACTTGGCTGAATAGTCCTCCTGCTTGCTGACCAGACAGTGGGGATGCTGGCAGGATCCTCAGCCTCCTCCCACTTCAGCAGCCCCCACTCTGAGGGCTGGGAGGCTCTGATACGTGTAGCCACTACAGCATGTCACCAGAGTGGCATTCAACCACTTCATTCATCTCTGGGACCACTGGGTTCTCTTTTTCCAGGGACGCCTGAGCATGAGCGTCTCCATGCCTGCCTTTACTGAGGACAATGAGAAGCTTCCCATTGCTGGGGTCTGGGCTGCTGCTAGTGACTGAAAACCTGGTGCAATGAGCAGGCGGGAGAGGAGGGGACAGGTGAGAATTAGGAAACTCATCTAGAGCAGCTTGTGGAAGGTCGGAGGGCAGTGGGATCTGCCTGAAGCATCTCCTTCCGGATGAGGGAGGAAGGCCCTTCTTCTCAATCCCGACAGAGATGAGAGGTCTCAAATGGCAGTTTGCCCGCTAACAAGGCACACGGGATGCACCCCTAGATCAATCACACGCCCACCTGGACACTGTGCCCTTTGTAACTATGCCCCTTCTTGCTCAGCACCTTGGGTCTTCTTCTGCTCACATTCGACTGTGGTTGCCCATCCAAACCCCTTCCTTTTGCTTGTAGACCCCCACCCAGGAGGAGTTTGCCCATCTCCAAGTCCTGGTCCACCCAGGTCCTGGCAGCCAAGACCACCTGGCACAGGTGGTAGTAGGGCCTCAATACCGTCAGTGTTTCCCTCCGCTGGTGCAGCCGCAGGGCAGATCTCTGCCAGCAGAGCTCCGGCAACCCCAACATGAAGTCCTTGTCCTCAAAAACACCACGGAAGCCCATGAGTACTGGTGGGCGAGGGCGCAGGGAATGGCTATGTCATTGGGCATCTTCCCCTTCCGGTGCTGCGGCTTGAGCAGCAGCTACTTAGACACAGTCTTATTTGCAAACAACCTCCTTGGTCTCTGTTTTTGTCCCAGATCTCGAAGCACTTGGTTAAGCCACCTTTTCCCGGAAAGTGGCCACTCGGGTCCACTAGGACCTCCCAGCTCTCTTTCGCCTGTGAGATGGCTGCCAGGGCCCCAGGAGCCACACTTATGTCCCCAGAGTTGCTCAGTGGACCTGGTAGGGTCTGGGTAGTATGTGTTGGGAATTTTACAAAAGGCTCTTTTTTGTTTTTGTACACTGGGGACTGGGGGGTGGGGGTGCAGTTGGGGTAGGAGTAGATCGGGTCCTCTAGCTGCCTGCACCCCCTGCCTCTGGGCCCAGCCCCGGGACTGGGTTACTTCCTGGGGCAGAGGGGAAGTGGAGGCAGGCACTGGAAGGGAAGAAGGTGGCTTCATCAGATTAACTCTTAAAAATGCTGTTTCCCAGCCTCTGGGAGCGAAGTGACCCAGCCTCCTGTGTACTCAGTGGTTTCAGCTGCTGGGTGGTTGTTTTCCTTCCCAACCCTTGGCCAGCCCTGCATCTCACCCGAGGGCTGCGGTTTCGCAAATGTTTTGACTTGAAACCTTTAGGCCCCTGGTGGTATTTGGAGCTGAGAAACCCTTCTGTGCTCAAAGGAAAAGTGAATGGTCTCTTTAGAAGCTGCTAACAATCCTCAGTATGAGAGCAGGCAGCAACCCTGCTGCCGAAGGGCCGCTCTCCCAGGGGAGCCCTCAGGGGGCTGACTCTGAGGGGACTCTGTGGATCACGGCCCCTGCTGTGACAATCCACCGGGGAAGACCCCCCACTGGCCGCAATGCTTCCAGAAGGAGGGGCCTCTGCCCTGGCTTTTTCTGGGCCTCTCCGCAACCCCTTCCCAGAACACGCCACTCCTGGAGCCTGTGGTGTTCTTGGGCCGTGATGAGACCATGTTTCCTAAACCAGATGCCTTTGCTCGGATGAAGAGGAGAGGGAGGCTGTTTGGGAACGTCACAAACAGCTTCACTGGTATCTGAGTTGTGAGGATGAAGCCCACCATGGCAGACACAGACAGAGGTCACCTGAAGGAGGAAGCTGGCTTTCCTCTCAAGACAAAGCAATGGCCCCTGGAGCCTCGGGGACACTCCAGCTGTTTCTGTCACCAGAGCAATGCTTCATTTCCCTGCATCCTGGGATCAGAAGAGAAATGGAGAATCGTAGGCTTCTGCAAACTCAGCCGAATTAAAAACTGATCCATTTACTGAAATACCAAAGCCTGCTTCAAAGATGAGCCAATATCAGGAATAGTGCCCACCTTATTGTCACAAATGAGCAAAATCCTAATAGGCTTTTTGGTACAAGCTGGCCCTAAAATGTATATAGAAATACAAAGGATCTAGAATAGCAAACACAATTTTGGAAAAGAAGAACAAAGTTGGAAGACTAACATTACCTGCTTTAAGACTTACTGTAAAGCTACAAAAAGAAAGACAGTATAGTCTTGGACACACACATAATATAGCACACGAGAAAAGACAGATGGATTAACGGAGCAGAGTAAGAACCCAGCTAGAGGCCCACACAGTTATGGGAGGGAGGGACCGATGGAGAGAGGGACGGAGTGAGGAAAAGGGGCCAGGTACGCAGGGTGGAGGGTCAGTCAAGTTTCTCACATCCTACCTGAGGGGCTCAGCTCACTGCAGAGGAAGAACTTAGAGCTAAATCCTGGCCTGACCTCTACCTAGTTATTTGACCTTAGTCCGGCCGCCTAATCTCTCAGGGCCTCAGTGTTCTCATCCATGAAGGGATAGAACACAGGTAAGAAATCACTCTTAAGGAGGACAGACATGGCAGGAGTACATGTCCCACTCCTAAATGAATTCCATCTTTGATCGCCCAATAGAACATAAGCAGGGGGCTTGTCTGGCTTATTCACCGCTAAATGTCCTGCACCTAAAGCTGTGACTGGCACATAGTAGGTACTCAAGAAATATCTGTTGGTTGAATGAATGAATGTCATGTTCTCTGCCGTACTCCCAGCTCCAAGTACAGCATTTGACTCAGTAAATTTTTGCTAAAAGAAGACAAATTGGCTGAGATAGGGTCAGGTCCAGGCTTTAAAGGATGAACAAGAGTTAACCAAACAGGGACATAAAAGGAAAGCAGCAAGTGACCCAAGAGCAGAGAGGATGACATTTGCAAAGGCAAGTGAAAATGGGGAGCTTTCGGAGAGTAGCAACTTGTGGGAAGTGGCCCAACGTTTTACCTGAAAGTGAGTTTAGCTACAACTTTGCAGGAAACTAGCAGAAGACCATCCAGGTTTTCTCGTTTCTTTCCCCACTATGACCAACGTATCAGCTTTTAATCATCAAAAAGTCACAAGGCTCTCGTGTTCCCACTGTATTAATCACAATATTTTGTTTGCCAGTGGCAGAAACCTTCATTCAAACTAGCTCAGGTGAAAGTACTAGCAAATGTAGGAGCTGGTTCCTTCTCTTTCTATGTGTATCGATCAATGATCTATCTAATCTTGGTTGTCCTTCCTTCCAGAGTATAGCCTCATTCTCTCCTCCGTCAAACAGTCAGGGAAGCATGCCTCCATGGCCTGGCAGCTTTGGAGCCATCCATACGACCATCCCAGGAAAAGCCTTTAACGGATTCTGCTTGGATCACGCACCCACACCACACCAGTCCCTCCAACTGTTGGCCGGCCCGGATTGCCCTCCCAGGACAGCACCCCAACTGACAGCACGGGAGAAGGAAAAGATGCTGGATGAAATCGAACCCCACATCACCCCACATCAGCCTCACGGCGCCCAGGCTGTCTGTCCGCCGCGTCATAGTCAGATCCTCATGCAGCACAGGAGCAGGTAAAACTTCGAATGTATGCGGTTTTCATGTCTTACTATAATCTCTTCTCTACACATCTGTAAAGCATCTTGGCCTGAATTCATCTTTAAAGGTCCCTTCCAAGTATGACATTCTTGTATTTCCCAGATACTTATATTTAAAGTCTTGCTAACGTCTTGGATAATAGAAATGTCTGTTTTCTTGGCTCCTCAGGAAAGTTTGGGTATTTGATCTTTGTTGTTCTCGGTGATTTCAAAAATACTTCATCTGTTGTTCTGCAAAGGAATCTAATCTTTTTCCCCAAAGTGTATTTTTCAGTCTCACTCGAAATCTGGATGATTTGGAGCATCATCTTTGGGAGAATGAAATATTTGGGGGTGAATTGCTTTTAATTTGGGGGCCCAAGCCTTTTATTTCTAGTTGATTCTTGCTCTAGAACACTCCAGATTGAGGTCCCTGAGCCTGAAACTGTTGCTGTTTTACATTTGTTGAGTGAGTACCCATGACGCGCCCATGAAGTGCAGAGAAATCACAGTCACCGATGCACTAGCCCTCACAGCAGTGAGGCCCCTGTGCCTCTTCAAAACACATCTCTCCGCCCCACCCCTACCCCCAACAATCCTGGGCCAGAGCAGGACAGATGCAGAAAAGAGGACACGAAGAAGGGAAAGGACGTACTCATGGTCACCTGGTACTTGGTGAAACTTGAATTCAAAATCTAAATCTTGTGACTTCCGGCCTAGCTCTCCCTCAGCATGGTCCCCTGTCTCCTTTCCCTTTGCAGCCATGTTCACAGCCTCCTTCTGCAAGACCTAAAACCAAGCCCTACCCTTCCCCCTCCCCAGCTCCTGATGTCTGCTTATAGCCTGACCACCAGCCATGCTGAGCCTTTCAGTCTTGCAAGCATCGTGCGTTAGCCCTGAGACTTCTAGGTACCTGCTCTGTTTGCAGAGAAGCCCTTTCCTTGACCCAAGTCTAATAATCTGCATGTCTGACTCCCTGCAGGATACTCCACCCTAGCCATGCTGGGGCCACCTGCCAGCCCCGGGGACCATAACAGTCTTCACAGGCCAGTTGATGTGACTGCTCAGGTCAGCAGCTGGGTTGATCCTGGGCCACGAGGCCTGCCACCTGCTTGTTGTTTCGTAGACCGCTGGCTCAGGTAAGGGATAACCTGACCTCTCCCTGCAGTCCCCCTCACACCCAGAGGAACCCTCTTCCTCAGGGATCCTGGCCTTCTTCGACTGGCTTGAGCACAAGGCCTGACATAACCAAAAACTTTCTGACTTGAGAAGACCTGATGGTCCTTCCAATTGCTGTTCCAAAAAGTCTAGTGCAAACCATAGCCACCCAGCCATTTCACAATTTATTCTTTCACTCAAAAATACTGGGCTCTTCCTTTATTCCTAGCAAATTAACAAGGCTGACATGCTTTTCTAGAATATTTATTTTCTAGGCCTCTAAGCCTCTCCTAATTGCTTCTTCACTCAAGTAGCCTCTTTTAGAATTTTTTATTTTAATTCAGTGTAGTAGCCCCTGGAACCCCCAACTGGTTCACTGCTCACTGCTGTCTCCCCAACTCAGGCCTTCCCTCAGCGGCTGACACCATCTGCAGCTGTGAGCACTGGTCTAGGCTCTCACCGAACCCCCAGAAGCAGAGTCCGTAATTCCCCACCCCCCACCCATCAGCCGCTCTCAGCCCATTCATCCCTTCACACAGGGTGTCCGCCCCACTAGCAGGCTGCTTCACAAGCAACCCGCTCTATCTTCTCCAGCTCCCTCTGGCCCCCCGAACACGAGGACCAGATTAATCTTCCCAGCAAAGCACTGTGATCACCTTGCCCTGGCTCAGAACTGTGCGTTAATTTTCTGCTCTTCCTAGGATTGCCTTCAGTCATTCATCAGGTACTTGTTGAGCACCTGCCCTTTACCAATTACCCTGCAACACTTTGAGGATGCAATGGTGAGCAAATAGTGAGCAAAATGCAATTGCAGTCTAGATGGGAAGGCAGAAAGAAGCTGGGAAAAACAGCGAGTGAGGTGGCCACTGTGCCAGGAGCAGCTAGTTAACAGGAGCACCGAGGCTGTCCTGGGAGGGATTTGTCAGGAAAGGGCTCCTGGAGGTGAGGTGGGTAAGTTGCATTAAAACTCCCTCGACTACACTCCAGGTTATGTCCGTCTGTCCTCCAAGATGCCCCCCTTTAAGAGCATTTGCTCTGAGTATTCTGCTCCTCTGCTAACTCAAACACTTTCTCCCACTTACCTCCCTCCTCCCTCCTCTAGTCTGAATTGTGACCCCATGTGTGGAACTTAAATCTCCAACTAACCGATCAACTCTGGCAGTCTTTGGGCCAAGTCCCACCCTGTAGTCTGCCAAGGCTGTCTACACAATGCATTTTAAATACTTCACTTAGGTACTGCAGCAGAGACCATCGGTGTCACAAATGAGCAATGGTTGGCCAGATGAAGACATCTCCCCACCAATCATAGGACACGCACAAGTGGAACTGAGGTTGGCCACTTCTGAGTCTGGGCCTTAATAACACTGTGCAAGCTGTGGCCCGACCTTGACCATGACCTGCAAAAGAGATCGACATCCGGGTTCCTCAATGCATTGTACTCTTGGCTCTCTCCATTACAGCAGCCTAGCCTTGCGCCAATGAATACATTTTCCAACATGTCAGCTTTTGGGCTTCCACTGAAAAAAATAGGAGATCCAGCAACACTGTGCCTGCAAGCCTACAGGGCAACAGTCAGGAGGCACTGAGCCCCGGGGCTCCGCAGGCTCCACTGTGACGGCTGTCCTAGCCCCAGCCCCCTCACTCTTGCTTTTCTTACTTTTCACTATGGCCCATGACCTGCCTCATTCTTGCAGGCAGCTGTGTTTTCAGAAGCATTTGAGCCTCAAAGTAGAACATGGCGCAGGAAGTCCAAATGCTGATGACCCACCTGCCTGGCTCTTCTCTTCCACCTGCCTGTGCTGTTCTAAAACCTAAACCAGCTGCCTGACCAGGTGGCTCAGTTGGTTGGAGCGTCATCCCGTACACCAAAAGGTTGTGGGTTTGAGTCCTGTTCAGCGCACATGCCTAGGTTGTGGGTTTTGTCTGAAGTTGGGGTACATATGGGAGGCAACTGACCAATGTCTCTCTCTCACACATTGATGTTTTTCTCTCTCTTATCTACCGTCCTGTCTTTCTCTCTCCTCTCCCCCTCTAAAATCAATAAATATATCCTCAAATGAAGGCTTAAAAAATTAAATAAAATAAAAATAAAAACTAAACCAGTTACATCAATCCTGGTTTGGGGTTTAGGACCCTAAACAAATATTCTATAATATCCCCTTTACGCTTCTGAAATTAAATTAAAATTCTCCACTTACACGCCATTCTAAAAATGAGCATAATGTCCTAATGGAAACATAAAGGAGAAATAAAGGAAACCATGACAATATCACAAGTGTGTCATTAGGTAAAGGTCTGGTGCAGCCACATTAGCAGCCAGCATGGCGCGGCCAGGTGCTCGCGTGTCCAAACAGAAGCCCCACGAACCCAACCATTGCAAATGCAGGCTGGTATAGGTGTGTGACTGTGGTGACCCCAAGTGGCATTGCCATCAGGGGTGTGATTTTCCCAAAAGGTGAGCAACTCTTGGTAAAGTCTGGAACAAAACAAAAGTCAGTCTTTCCTTGATTTCCACAACAGCTGCGCCCCTAACAACTCCACGCACCTGAAAACGTGTGACCAACACTTTGCGTCTGGTGGAGCTCCGTTTGAGACTCTGAGTGTTCTGAGCTCCACTCAGGAATGCCCAGCAGGCACCCAGCGGTCATGTGGGACGGAGGAAGGTTCTCGGTTGGGAACACTGTCCAGAGCATTTCAGGCTGTCAGCACCATCCCAACCCAACCATGAAGACGGCCAAGTGCAGTCACGCATTTCCAGAGGCCACCTCTGGCAGCCGCTTCCCGGTGAGAACCGCTGTCCCAGACCATAAAGACACGCAGACACAGGAAGGCAGTGCTGAAGCCTTTTCTGAATATGGCTGTATGCTTTTCTCCAGAGCTTGCTGGAAACGAGGCATCCCCTCAGCCTGGTTTTCTGTGAGTCTCTGGACTTGTTGGGCTTCGGTTCCACCCAGGAATCGGCCACCATCCGAACAGACTGGGGTAGGCCTGGAGGGTGAGGAGCTTTCACTGGGGGAGAAGGGGAGGTGGGCAGCCTTGACCCCCACCCCTCACCCCCCACACCACCAGAAGCCTGGCAAGACCAGCTTTACCTGCTGGAGTCTGTTTCTAAAAAGGAGGTAGAAAGAAAGTGAGTGGCTGAGGCTGAATGAAATCCCGTTCTCCCGTCCCTCTCATCTCCTGTCTCTTAATAGCCTCTTGGAATGAGTCACAAGGAGACACTCCTTCACTGCCTCGGAGAGTGCGTTAACCTGAAATAGTTCTCGAGCCATTTTTCTTTGCTGCTGCTGGGATGCTGGGCAGCCAAGAAGAGTACCGTTTCTCATAGAAACATGCCTGTAAATCAGGGGTCAAATACCACTGGGCCCCTCCCAAACTTGGAAAAACCATGGGGCATAAATGTGTCATTTTCTGGATCCTCCCTGGGACCAGCCTCCTGGCTTTTCCCTGTTGAAGGAGCCCGCTCCCTTGCTCAACAGGCCTTGGTGCTGTGCGGACTGTCATGTGGTTCCCCACGTGGCTCTGGGAGACGTGCTGCTGTCCTTACAGACGTGGGCAATGCGTGGACCCAGGCAGAGAAGGGAGCGGGGGTTCCTCCCGCCAGGACGCCAGGCCGGGTCGGCTCCTCCTCGATCCTCAGGCCCTGACGCCCTCTGAGCTAGCACCTTGGGTTCACTCCCCATCCACACCGTCCAATCCCCTCTTCTCCCCTGTCTCCAGCCATTTTTAACTGTCTGACCGGGAAGGATCTGACCTGACAGGACAATTAAATATTAATACTGTGATGGAAGAGGCTGTGTGTAAATCAATTAAAAATAGGACATGTGGAGCTGAGGCATTTTCAATCTAGTTTTCTCTCTGTCCAGAAAGCCTGGTAGCTCAAACCCCAGGGCCCTGAGGCTGGAAGATGTCCCCACCTCCCGCCATCTGGGAGGCTGGTCCCCGCCCTCCAGGGTGCGGGAAGGCAGGGGAAGAGGCTGGTGCTGCCTTCCTCCTACCACGAGGTTGGGCAGGGACCCTGAGCACAGATCCCGCCCCCATTAAAGTCTTCCCGGGACAGCCACCACCCTCTTTGGGCTCCCATTCTGTGCCAGCTTTCATCAGACGCGTTCTAATTCTTAGCTTTTTTTTTTTGGTTTGTACTGTACCCTAGAATGTGAGGGAACACACTGAGGGCAGGAACCATCTTCTCCCTCGTTCCACAAAGACCCAACCCAGTGCCTGGAACCTGGGGCACAGCCAACCAAGTTCATGCGATAAATGAACCAGGCAATGGATCTGCCATTCTGTTGCTACTTCCTTATTTGCTGCAGGAAGCCTGCTGAGTGACAATTAAAAACCTAATTCTTCTACCCTCTTCCAAGTGAATTTGAGGTGGCAACACAGCCTACTCTAAGAAAGGCCAGGACAAATGAGAGTTTATCTCCACGAAGAAGCAGAGTGGGCAGCTACTCCTGGACACTCAAGACGTGAACTGATCACCCACCATTGGAAGGGACGGAATTAGGCTCTGAGCTTTCTGGAAGCCGAAGCCAAAAGGGAGACATTGTAGTTCGCATGGTTTTTATTTTCTCACCAAAACGATCACGAATTGGCCTGCAGGGACAAACTCTTCCAGAAACACTGCAACCCAAGGGGCGTTTGTTCTGCGAATCCTTGCACAGAAATCCGCGTGTCATTTTACTCTTTCTCAAATAGGCCACACTCAGTGCTGCCACAGGGCTTGTCCCTCTGCCTAGAATGTGCCACAGAGCCTCTCCACAGACACCCCTCCGCTTCAGCGTGCCCCGCCCCCACCCCTAGCAGCCATCCCTGCCTCTTCGCCCTGGCCTGCCCCTCCCGGCACCGCTTACCCCTCCCAAGTCATCCGACTTGCTTGCTGGTTGTTTGTGTATTTTTCTTGATACATTTCAGAGGCAGGATCTTGCTCTCTCACTACATGGCCCAGGTTGGAGTGTGGTGGCCACTCGCACGGGGATAGCACAGGAGTTTTGACCTGCTCCATTTCTGACTTGGGCTGGTCCACCCCTCCTTAGACAAGTTGGTGGTCTCTGGCCCCTGGGAAGTACCATATTGATGCTGAATCTGGTGCAGACACCCCACAGGTGCCGGTGGCTCACTCATGAGGTCGTTGACAGTTCCTCATTGGTTACTGGCACCAGGCCTCAGCCCTTCACCCCCACTGTCCTTTTAGAGGGCCGCTGGAGGGCTTTAGGACATGGGGGCTGCCTTCCCCCAGAGCAAGTGACCCGAGAGAGAGACCCTGAAGGGAGCTCTGGTGCCGTCTGTGGTCTGACCTCAGCAGTCACATGCTGCTGCTTCCACCATATTCTGTTTGGTGGCAGTGAGTCACTAAGTTCAGACCATTCTCAAGTGAAGGGGAACCAAGCAAACTCCAGCTGTCATAGAAAGGAGAATTCAAGAGTTCGTAGACACACTTTAAAAGCACTGCACCATCCCATGAGGAGAAATGACCTCGGTGGGAGAGTGTGCACGACAGTCATTACCAACCCGAGAGGCTCTTAATGGCACGGAGCGTGGCACAACGCTCCCGAAAGATCAAGGATTGAGAAAGTAGGCGTTCCAGGACGCAAGTCTCACACCCGCTGCGCACCAGCCGGACGAATCCGAGGGAGTCGTTGACCTTCTCTGGGCTTCAGCCTTCCCTTGTTTGCAATGGAGACGATCGCACCCAACTTGCTGACATGCTGTGAGAGTTAGAGAAAATGTCCATCCATCCAGCACCCAGGAAGCACACAAGAAATGGCAGCTATTAGTAAATCATGCTAAGACACTTCTGTGAATCCTTAATGTTTGAAGATTTAGAAATTGGTATACTGTGCAGTATAGGAAAAGGTGGTTTTAGACTGCTGAGAGAGAATTACTTAAGATTACACCGCGTAAACGGCGTCCACAGTGTGGGGAACCACCCTGCCTGGTTTCAGAAGCTGTAACCCCCTCACCCCCTGAGGCTAAGGCTGAGTGAGCGACCTTCAGACTAGAAGCCACTAAGGAGACAAAGCTTCTCTTCCTGGCAGGGGTGCTGCCTCTGCTCCTTTTACTTCACCCTGCCTGGCCCCTGATGCTTGATCGGTTAGCCAATGATGGGTAAGATTCCCCAAGGGGGTAATGACCTAAGACAGGCACAATCATGGAGAGGCCCCAGAGAAGGACTTAGGGGGCTATAGCAAAAGAGGATGATGGACCCTTGCCCCTCAGCTTTGACATAGCCTGAGTCCTCTTTCTGTCTGCAAGAAGTCTCCTAATCCCTTGGCTGCCTTACTTCCCCTGCCCGACTTACACCTGAAACAATGACAGAGGGCGGTGCAGCCCTGTGCTGGACAGGATGGGCTCCCCGGGTAATCAGGCCTGAGAAAGAATACATAAAATCCTGTGAGACCTGCTTTGCTAAGAATGCTCTCAATTAAATGAGGAAGGTCCAAGCAAGAAATGAGTTTGTCCCTCACAGTTTTGTAGCCCTTTAGCTAACAGACCCTGACCCAGAATAGGCCCTCAGAGTTCTTTGTGTCATCTATTGTTTGATCCTTACTGCCTGACAAGGATTGATGAGCTTTACCTGTATTCCTGTGCAAAATGAACCCAATAAAAGCCCACTGAGGAAAGTCCTTTGAGAGATCGGCCACCTTTCCTCCCCAAACAGATCATGGCTTGGTAGACTTATTCTCATCTGTGGTGGCCGGGATGGGAGCCCTGCAGGTGGAGCCCCCCCACACCACAGTTTCCGGTCTTCTTTGGAAAGGCCACAGTGGGGAGAAAGAACGTAAGTCAGAATAACTACGCTTGATTTCAAGCTCTGCTTCTTGTTAATGGGAAAACCTGGGTACCATCAGTCTCTCAGACCCTTAATTTTCTTAGTCATAAAATGGGGATAGTCATGGTATGTTATCATCATACTGCTGTGAGGGTCAAATTTGCGTGTTAAAACAATTTATAAAGCAGACGTGGCATCCTCATATTACCTATTACTGTTATAAAGTAAAAACAAAACAAAATAAAACTAAAAGTTAATCCTGAATGACTTTTTCACTGGTTTTCCCCAGCCCTGCCTGCCCTTAATGCTTCAGAGCAGTGACACATTTTTTTAAGTGGAGCAAATCCCTTGAATTTTTCTTCTTTTTAGGTCGATACGTTCAGTGTCATTTCAATGTAGTATTTGGGTCAGGAAGGGAAATAAATGAAAAACAAACAAATGATTTGTTCTATGCAAACATCCGCTGTTTGAAAGGGTTTGGGGCTTTTCATTCACTGCCAAAGTCTGGTGGCCAATTAAAAACAGAGCACGAGGCAGAGGAAGACTCTTAGACGGAGTTCACCGGAGAGGGTCGAACTCTGCTGCAGCAAATGCAATACGGGCAATCCTGAGACAGGACTCTTCAGGGGAAATTGCCCTGGCTCACCAAAGCAGCTTTCTTGCTGCGGAGAGGGAACGTTGCTTTTTCATACCTTGCTGTGGTACCTGGTGAGACAGTCATTCCGACCCAGACAAAACACGTTGCTGTCTTCTGCAAAAAATAAATAAAATAAATTTATGTCATGAAAAAAAATCACATTCCAAATTCTTCCACCCTGCGTTACCTTTCCCTCCTGGGTCTGTGACCACACCACGGTGCCGTGCCAGTTCAAAAAGTACTTTCTATTGGTTCAGAGTTTTTAGTGTTCAAAGAATTGTATCTTTAATGATACAATGACGCTGAAGGTCCAATATGGAATCTGCACGATGTGACTTTCTAGTGTTTTTTGTAAGAATATTTCAGATTCTGCTGGAATCACTGGCTTCGCATTGAAGGGTGTTCCTGCACAGCCTAGTTCTCATCACTAACTGGGATTCTGCAGAGAAAGTGTTATTTTTAAGAAGGGGGATAACTCCCCTCCCAGGGCAAGACGTGGCCTCGCCGCAGATAATGAATCAGAAAAGATGGTTTCCTGCGTTTTACTCAATTTATGGCATAAAATCAAAAGCTTGGGTTCTGCATTTCTTAAATGTTCTGTTTGATGAAATTCTGCTTGCAACTTATTTGTTTTTCAATTTTATGGAAAATGCACTGCATTAGCAGAAGGGAGAGAGTGTACCCTCACTTCATTTTGCTGAAATCCAGGAAGGTTTTCTTCAGCAGCACCTGTTTGGATAAACTTGGACCAGCCTGCCCAAGGTAAAACTAAAAATAAAAAGGTCCCTCAGTAAACAGCTCAGAAATGAGCTCTCTAGTAGGGGGGTGGGGGACCTGCAAAGATATTCTATTGCTTCATCACTTGCTGCTTTTTGCTCCATTCAATTTGAAATCCTATTTTTAAACAGTGTGACCTTAAGACAAAGTAGCCCTTTAGAAATATGATGGAGTTCATTATTTCAACTCGTTTATTCGGATACACTGTATGACACTTCTTGTTTTTCTGTCTTTATAAAAATACTCTCTTCAACATGCGGGTAGTGATATAGATGTCTAAATGTCTTTTCTAACTTGCTTGTTATGTTCTTATGTTCTTGCTTGATGTCCTTTAACAATCAGAACTTTATTTTTGAATATGATGTGAACTGGGACTGACCTCCTTCCCAGTGGGCACATGGTGCCAGCACTGTTTAGTACAGCATATTATGTTACTGTGCACATGAAGATCTATTTCTGGGCTCTTCATGTTGTTCCAGGGATTTTACTGATTTAAAAAAAATTCCTGTGGCACATTTTCTGTTTGTATTCCAGTGGCACGTGTGAATCACGTATTTTCTGGTAGGAAAGTCCTGCTTCACTCTACTTTTCTCATTATTTTATGGCTGTTTTTGGACATTCAATCTTCTACATGCATTTTAAGATTATATATCCAATTAAGTAAAATCTCCACTGAGGTTCTAATTAGAATTCTATGAATTGTGCACGTGCCTGTTGAGAAAAATGGCATGTTTGTGCTGTTACGCTTCCCCTTTCCATGCCCCATGCACAGGTTTGGGGCGACTGCCTGAGGAACCAGCAGGCAGCGGTCTGCCCCTGTGAGCTCTGGGAGTGACAGGGTCTCACACTGGTTATGACCCGTTCTCCATGGGATTCTACTTCCCTTTTGATGTCCGCTGGCCCTTCAGACGACATTCTCTCCTAAGAGCAGCAAAGCAGAGGGGGAGTCAGGGGGGCTGCTTTCTGATGGGGGTGCAGCAAGAAAGCGGAGTGCTCTGCCTGCCTCACTCCCCAGGCGGCTGGGCTGCAGGAGGCATTGGCCTTAGCCCCCAGGACTCGGCTCCTGCAGGGGCCCCTCCCTGCAGAGACCTTCTTGCTGGGCCTCTCCCTTCCTGGGTAGCTCTCCCCTAGGGCCTGCGTGACACAGACTCTTAGACAGCAAAACTCTCTGCAGCGATTTCCACCCCGTTGGCAGAGCCCTTACTGGGAGTGTACTGAAGTTCCTCCTGTGCCCTACGCTCTTCCCTCCCATCCTTGCACAGGTGCTGCTCTTCAGTAAACACCTTGAAGCCCGAGCTCTGTGCTGACTTCCACCAGAGGACCCAGGCTGCAAGGGCAGTGGTGTGCCGAGACAGCAGACACGAGGGAGAGGAAGAGTACAGCCCCGCCCCATCACCTGGGCATGGGGGAGCTTACAAAGAATTACAGGGGCCAGTTTTCTGTAATGAGGCTGGATGGGGCTGCAGGTCTTCTCAATCTGAGCATTAATACAAATAAAATATTATTTGGGAAAGCTGGACCCAGTTTCCATATCCAGTTACAAATTAATTTCTCATGAATATCAAAAAAATAAAATTTTCCTTCTTTTCCTTTCTCTGGTCTCCTTCTTTCCACAGTATGCCTTCTTCCCCTCCCCCATCTCCACAGTCCCACAGAGCACGTGTGTGTGGCCCCTGCTACAAGTTCACATGTTGAAATTCTGACCCCCAGGGTGGTGGTATTAGGAGGCGGGGCCTTTTCGAGGTGATTAGATCAGGAGGATGCAGCCCCCATGAATGGGATTAGTGCCCGAATGAAAGAGACCCCAGAGAAATCCCTCACCCCTCCCACCCTGTGAGGACACAGTAAAAAAACAGCCGTTGATGAACCTGGATGGTCCCTCAACAAACACCAAATCTGCTGGCGGCTTGATCTTGGACTCCCCAACATCCAGAACTATGAGAAAAAAATTCCTGTTGTTTGTAAGCTGCCCTGTCTATGGTATTGCTCTAGCAGCCCAAACAAAGACAGACAGAGTCTTCATGCTGTTGTGTTTCTGCTTGAAGTCGCCTAAGCTCCACTCATGTGTATGCGACCACAGGTATATCATCCACAGCCAACTGGGCAGTGCGCCACGCAGGACAGAACCTTGAGCTGGGAGTTTGACTCCCTTCATTCTGGATCTGGGAAAGTCCTTCACCTGCTCTGGGCCCTGCTTCCTTACTTGTCAGATGAAGAAGGCCGCTCAGGGATCTGCAAATGCTTCCAGCACACAGACCCTCTGCCTCTGGGGCTCGCCACCTGGCTCCGTGTGCAGGTGGGAAGAGAGCCTTCTGTGCATCCATTCAACTCCTCACGACAGCCTGGTCTTGGAGAAGGCGTCTCCGCCTCCCGGAACTTCCACTCACTTTCACTAACAGGTCCTGGTCACTCCAGGTGACAGGTCTCCTCTTTCCTTGCAGGCTCTTCCTGTAATCCAGTTATTCCAGTTTTAGGGACATAAACAAAAACTCCTCTGGTTTGCCCTCGTAAGTCCCCAACACGAATGCTTCCCTATTCTCCAGGTAAAGCAAGAGCAGCTCATGCTTCTCACTCGCCATGTTTACAAAATCTACAAAACCCTGGGAAGCTTTTGCTGCAGGGCTGTCCCACCCGAGAAGCAGCAAAGCCTGCCTTTGGATTGTCCCTAACAAGTACTGTGCTGAGAAACAAACAAACATAAAAGTAACAAATAAATAGCCTTGAATGTAGCATTTGCTGATCTCCAATTTCTGTGATGTAAATACCCCCCAGTGACAGATTTCAATGGTGTTGCAACCTGTAGCAATCGCCCTTCACTGGGCCTGAGTGCCACATAAACCACAGGACACCACGCCTGCCTGCTGGACGGAGCGCCCCTCGCACAGACGCATTTGAACACAACGGAGTTGTTGTTAGCATAAGTGTTTCCATTACAAAAGCAACAAACCCCTTTGCAAAGAAGATTGGAAAGCAACCATCAGTTCTTACAGGACCTCAGAACTATTTGATGCCATGGTGAAATGTTCACGACGCATCGCATTTTAAAAGTGGGGTGCAGTGCCCCAGCCAGGTGGCTCAGCTGCTTGGAGTGTCGCTCCGTACACCAAAATGGAGTGGATTCAGTACCTGGTCGGGGCACACGCCTGGGCTGTGTGTTTGGTCCCCAGTAGGGGCGTACACAGGAGGCGACCAATAGATGTTTCTCTCTCATATTGGCATCTTCATCTCTCCGTCTCTCTCTTTCATCAGTAAAACACATCCTCAGATAAGGATTTAAAGAAAAGTGGGGTAGAGTACAGTAGCATGCAATCTGTCACCAACTCTGTTAAAAAGAAAGCAAAAACTATTAGTGAAACACTGGAAATTAAAAAAAAAATGTTTTAACCACAGTCATCTCTGAACAATGGGAAGCAAAAATTTTCCTTAATGTCTATTTTACAGCTTCTGTATTCTCCATAATTAGTACATCAACACGTATTATAACCACAACAAGAAAAACATAACACATATGATTTTAGTTTGGAAAATATAAAAATGAAAACAAAGCCCGTGTCCTCCTTGCAAGACAGCAGTTGTCTCACTCGGATTTAAGGGGCTGTTTTTGGAAGAGGTTTAGTTTGAGAGAAATAGCATCGATGAGCATGGGCCCAGCAGTCCTCCGTCCACGCAGGGATCAGGGTCCCCCTGCACCTGAACCCTCAGAGACCTCCCCATGGGCCTTTTACACTGTCCCGCAGCTTCACAGACCCCACACATCTCATCCCAGGTCGGAGATGCTGTGACTGAGACACTCATCCTCCGAGTCTGCGAGGACAGGCACCATCTCCTGCATCCCGTCCTCACACAAAGCGCCCTTTCACGGGAGGCCCCATGGCCAAGGGCATGGACTGCGGTCAGACAGAATCAAGCTCAGAGGCCAGCACCGGTGCTGTCTGGGGTTGTCTCCACGGGCAGCCGTTGAATTAAGCCCCCAGGAATTAGAAAATAACGATTAAGGATAATTTCCCTTCCAGGGTTGTTGTGAGCATCAAATGACACAAGGACCTGAGCTCAGGGCACAGCACAGGTCAGTGACAGCCAGCCGCAGAGCTGAGAGGTGAACGCAGGCACGTCTGGCTGCAGAGCCCACACGTCTCCAGACGCAGACGTCTTCCTCCACCAGGCTCCTCCTCTCCGTCCAGGTCGAGGGATTCTGTGGTCGGTGGCAGCACAGTGCCCCCCACAGTCACTGGGCTGTAAGCATTTCTGTCTTCCCAAAGTAATGGCCTCCTCTTCAGCAGTGTGGTCTCCGGGAAACCTGGGGACTCGGGCTCCTTGGGCCCGGCAGGTGCGCAGAGGACAGGACGAGCTCTGCCCTGTCCCTGCAGGGACTGTTCCCTCTTCACAGGTGAGTCTCCTCCTTGCCGACCCAGCAGCTCGAGCAGCTGGGCCTCAGCTGCGTCCCTTCCTCGGGGATTACCTCTGCCAAGCTGTCAGGACCCGATTTTCCTGTTATACCTTCGTCAGGCCCCCAGACACCATCAGAGTGCGAGCTGGGAGCATGGCTGCCTGCTGCAGACCAGGCAGTGCGGCGTTCTTTTCTGTTTGGAGCGGCCGTGCCAATTAGCTTGTACTCTGCCCACATGCCCAGGGCTCAGAGGAAAAGAGGGAAGCAGGCCAGGCCTACAGAATTAGACAATGGGCTCCCAGAACACGGAGGGGGCAGGAGCACCTGCCGTTTTGTCTGGGCTGAGACTCGGGGTGGTGGATGTGCAGAGGGAGGGCTTGCAGGGAGGCGGTCGAGCTGTGCACTTGCTGCCGGAAGTTCTGCCTCCCCGTGCCAGCCGGGCTCGCAGGTGCAGCCCAGAGGAAGGGCCATGGCAGGAAGAATGTCTTCAGGGTGGAGCTGTGGCCCCGCCAAGCTTGTGTCCGCATCATTCGGATACAGTTCTGGCCCCTGGAAGCAAGCACTCCTGCGGAGGGCGGTAGGGTGCTGTGGGATAGGAGGATGACTTTTGGCGAGAGGACGGATGATGTGTGTTCCTGTCTCACCTCCCTTCCGCACCACCCCCCATCAACCTCAGCCATTTGACCTCCACTTAGGGTTTCTTCCTCTGAAACCCAGAGAGAATAAGCATCTCTTCCTCGGAGGGCTCCTGTGAGGGGGAAAGGAAATGCTGAAACGCCTGGCACACAGACAGCACGCGGTACACCTTGGCCATTATCACTTACAGAATCCGTATAGAACGCGTTTATATGATTAGTGGACTCCCTTCTGGGACGAAGGAAACCGTAAGCCCGACAAAGGTGCTATTTCATCTCAGGTTAACTAGAGCACCAGGTGGTCAGAAGGTGGAGATGGCCGGGAGCATGTAGGGAATGTTTCCCAAAGCCCCCAGGCTCCCCGGGGGCTGGGCGCCTCGCGGGTGTTAGCTCATTTCACACCGCGGAGACGTGTCTGGGATATCAGGCAGTTCGGGGAGACAGCTTGCTGGCACATTCAGGAAACAAAAGAAATGTGCAGGACTGGCATGCCTGCTGCGCCACGACGTCTAATTAGAAAACCACGTCATCGTGAATTAGCAGAGCAAATCTGCTGCTCTGCCTGCGGGGCTGAGATAAAGGTACCCACAGACAAATCACAAAGCAATGTCCATTAACATCCTGGGGACTCGGTGGGTTCCCCCTACACACACACACACACACACACACACACACACACACGACTCAGAGGTCTGACAGCACGGAGCCTGTGCTGTGTCTTCATGTCATGCTAAATGGTAGCCCACCCAGACAGGCTTGTCATGCCGTGGAGAGAATCCTCTTCCAGTCTGAGATCTTCATGTCAGGTGAATTGGTGTTATAATGAGGACATAGCAAGGTAACTCAAACTACCAAAATAAAATACTTCTGTGATGACTAAGCAACAATGGGATCACAAGTATATAGAGAGATTTTCTTTCCACTTGACAAGACATTTCACGGAGGAAAACTACGAGTCTCTTCAACTTCCATATGGGGACTGAGCTATGCGTCGTTACAGCCAGTCAGTGCTGGTGTCACTCGTTCATTCATTCATTCATTCATTCACTCATGGCACCTCTCGCTTATTTTCCATTCATTCAACCACGGGAGTGGAGTGCTGTATCACAATGGGTAGCGGTGGGGTGACATAAAATGCCAAATAAGAAATGGTACATTCCTTTAAGGGACTTCTGTGATAATCCAAGGACAAAGACTGGCCGTGATGCAAATAACCGTAACCCAGATTTGGGCTAGGACGGCGTGTCCCTGCTGAGAAGTCTGGCATGTATTGTGCAGGTGGTAACGGCGCTAGGGGAGAACTTTGAGCCTGGGAGTGTGTATCCTAGGAGCAGGTGGTGTGCGGGATGGAGGAGAGGTGAGGGAGCCAGTTCGGAGGTGAGTGTGATCGTCCTTCACGGGGCCTACGGTCCCTGTCCTTGCTCCCTTGTCACCCATGTCCCCCTCCACCCACGGCATGGAGACCCTTCCTCCACCTCTGGGCTGGAACTATTCTTTCCTGTGTCATGAGTGAACTTCTACTGGTCAAAGCCCCAAACACACTTCCTGCGTTTAGCTTATCAGACCTCTCTCTTCCACTTGCATGGTGAGCCACTAGTGCTAGCTGGCAACTTTTCTCTGAAACATACCCTCTTGCTGTTTAATGATCTACTTCCCTGGCAGCAGATGCGCTGATCCAGGTTTTGTATGACCTGCCCATCAATAAGTCCTGTGTTCGAAAGACATACCATTGTCCCAGTTCTAACCGGAAACTCTCCCTGAGAAATGTCTCACTTACTTGTAACTTATACAGAAAAAAAAATCCCTCTTTCATAGAAAATCTTTTCATAAAGGTAATCTGAATGTGAGGAGTATGGGGAAAAGTTTATCACTATAGCGGGTATCCGTATCCTATTAGAATAAATCCATCACTACTTACCTAGCTTCGGATGAAGATTGGGTCAGATGAATAATGTCTCCTCCTCTTTGCCTTCGTTATATCTGTGTGGGGGCCTCACTGTGCGCACACTAGGACTTGTGGGGTGAGTGGTTAAGAAGAACAAGATTCGGAAAGAGAATGTCTAATCTGGGTGACTTTTTGCTGAATGAAGGTCTTGAATAACACCATCTCTGGCTCCTTACACAATGCTCTGCCTCCATCGTAAATGGTTGACTAAAGCTAGAAAGGGGCCTCACGGGGTCTGGGGGCCTGGACTTGACTTTGTTCATTGCTGTTTCCCCAGGACCCAGCGGAGTGCCCGGCACAGACCAGGCACTGGGTGTGGAGCGCATGAGGGACTCTGTTTTGTGTTTGGTTGGATGCGGGCTGTACCCACGTGCTCCTGGTTTGTTGAAGCGGGCAAAGTAACAGTAATGAGAACTCTGCTGAACTGCTGAGACCACGGATTCATAGAATTTGGAAGGAGTCCCCTCAGGACTTACTGCCTTCCTATCTTACATAAACTTGCTACTGCATCCAAAAGACGCAAGCGTTCATGGGAGGCCAAAGTTGGGCAGTTACAACCAGGACTGAGGCAGGACTTGGGGGCATGATCGTGCCAGGCATGAACTGACCGGGTGTGAACACAGCGGCCCAAATCCAGACCGACACCTTCCTTTTCCTGGGTCTTCAGCCTCAGCACAAATGTCTTAAATTCATAGATCAGAGGCTCCCTGCTTACTGGGGTTTGCTCATATCTTCTCTTAGAGTTTAGTTTCTTTTAAAACCTCCAAAAAAATTGTCCTCTCATAATACTTTTTCCCTGAAAGATTGTTTCTGGGTCCTCTCTGATTGGTAGGGTCCAGTGCAACAGACTCACCAATTTGAACACGCTGCAAAGTACAGGAAATGTAGTTTACCCCCTTCAGATGCATGCTCGATCCGTTTATTAAAGCTATTTCCTAAGTGTTGTGCGTATTTCCTTCCTGGTGCGGGCCAGCCTGAGAATGCCAGGCTGCCTGAGTAGCCCGCCTTTATCAACTTGTGCAAGAATCTCTCTGGACACAGGTGCGATTGTCTGCTGTCTCCAGGCTGAGCTGTCCTTGACCTTTCTTTCTACGGATTGAAACCAGTTTTTAGACTTAGCTGTTTACACTCAACGTAGAAGCTCGATGCCTGATCCTTATGATGAACCAGCATCCTATACCGCCTTCAGAGTCGGAGTGAGTTAAGTGCGGTTTCTTGAAAACACATGCAGTTTTCTTTTTTTAGTCAAAGAATGGTGCCCAATGGAGCCATGGTTTATGCCCTTTGTTCAGAATGTGTGCTGACTCATGGCCCCCTTTTGCTCTTTACAACGAATGCCTGCACGCCCACGGGCTCAGCCCCGGCCGCTGCTGGAAGCAGAGAGGAGAGGGGTCGGGACACCAATACCTCCCCATCTTCAGGAAGAACGGCTCATCATCAATGGCTGCTAAGCCCAAGTCCTGTTTGGCACGTGCTCTTGAAGATGTCACTTATCTACTCACAACTCTACATATCAGGGAAGCCCATTCGATTCCTGAGAGGCTCCTTTCACAGCCAAGTTTTCCCGGAGGGTCAAAGGGACCGATGCCTTTTAAAATGACATGTGTCACTGGCATGTTGTTAGGATTTTTCTGCAGAGGAAGTAAATGTTTGCTACCTGTCCTTCTGGATTTTTCTTCATTGTGCTCTCTGATGAAAATGTGTAGAGTTGTGTGTGTGTGTGTGTGTTTATTTTGGGGAAAAGACTCAGAACTGTTTTCTAATGGCACTCTCGGCGCTGCCCACGTGACATGCCTCCCTCCATCTTTGTTTTCCTCTCTTCCTTTATAAAATATTTCTTAACAGCCAATATGAACCAGGCATTGCGCTGGGCACAAGAATACAAGAATGAATAAAACTGGCACTGTTTTCTTCCCCTTATCAGCCCTCCACATATTGGACTCTTGAGTTTGTCTCCTTATTTTTTTTTATCGAAAGATTCAAGCTTTACTCCCATCTTGGTTGGTTTTGAAAAGATGTAGACTTGACATCTGCACTGGAGAATCCACATCTAACCATTCCACACAGGTGTCCTGTTCCAAAGGGAGTTTCAGATCTACACTCCTGTTACCCTGAGACCTTATGGTCCAAACACTATCAGTGGTTTCTACTTTCTTTACAATAAAGGGTTCCTTGCTGGAGAGCGTTATACCAAGTGAAATAAGCCAGCTGGTGAAAGACAAATACCATAGGATCTTACCTATAAGTGGATCCTAATCAACAAAACAAAAAAATGAGTAAAATAGAACCAGAGACATGGAAATAAAGAACAAACTGACAGTGACCAGAGGGGAGGATAGAGAGGGATAATAGGGGAAAGAAGGGGAAGGGTCAAGTCAAAGAACATGTATAAAGGACCCATGGACAAGTTCAACTGGGGAGGATTGAATGTAGGAGATGGGGGGTGGGTAGGGCAGGGGAGAGTAATGGGGGGAATTGGGGACAACTGTAATTGAACAACAATAAATAAAATAAAATAAAGGACTTTTTAAATAAGAAATTTGGTTCTGAAGCCAAATATATTAGGCTATTTTAAAGCCCCTCAATTTCTATCAAAATAATGTGGAATGTTCACCGCCTTGCTGTTTCTCCTACTTTCTGCAGCACCCTGAGAAGACCCTATGACCCTAGTCAGCAAACTCTGTCCCGTGCGGGTTGGTTGGCTTGGCGAAATGGCCCTGGAGCTCTGCCCTGGGGCTGCCCTCTGGCCTGAGTCATAATCGCAGGCTGAGGAGCATTTGGCCCTCTAGCTTATTCTGGTTGTTTTTCTGGGTAGTATTTTTAAAAGGGCTGCCTACCTTTCTCAGAATCAGTGGGCAGAATCACACATCCCCATGTCCATCTGGCGCTCTGCATAGCGTCCCCGGCTCCTGTAAAGTGATGGAAAAACTGGGGCTCAGTTTCGAAAGACAGGCAAGCAGACTGCCACTATTGAGTAGGCTTTTCACATCTTCTGGTTCTGATTTCTTACGCTTTGAGGTGTTTCTGCAGGGAGACCCTAACCCCGCTGAGTATAACTGGTAGGATCTCACTCCGTAGTGAAGAAAAAAGAAAGTCCTGGATAAGCAGGTCCATTCTCCAACATTTGCAAAGAGAGTGTCTTGGGAACATATTGCAGAGAATAAAAACCATGTGTCTGGTCCACTGTTTGTATTTCAGGGGAGAGAGAGAGAGAGAGAGGGTGAGGGGGGGGAGGGAGAGAGAAGATGGAGACAGGTTCCTAGCCTGCAGCACAAATTCACCAACCATCTGCAGGACAGAGTCCCCAAGTCCCCATGACACAAAATCCTGCGTCCCCCCCCCCGCCCACCCCCTACCCACCCAGCAGTGTTTCCACTTCATTGCTGGGCGAGGCTCCTAGACCGGGAGGCTTTGAAAGGCTCTCAGTGGAAGACTAGTTTTATGTTTTATGCACTACCTCTGGTGCTCCAAATCTTTACCAGAATTTGGGGAAAAGGGGGCAAGTACGTTTTGGTTTTTGCTCTTGTTTGTGTCAGAAATAGCCTCCTTTTTCCTGAATATAAAAGCAATGCATCTGACAAGACCCAATGCTGGTAGGGATACTGATCCGCAGACTCTCAGGAGGTGGGAATTCGTGTTATGGGAGATGTATGGCTGATGCAACTAGGATGGAAAACCAATGTGACACTGTTTCACAGTGAAACTTTCACAGACCTTATGACAAGCATTTCCACCCCCAGGTTTATATCCAGGAGAAATCATTATACAGGGGCAGTGGGAAGATATGTACAAGACTGCTCATACAGGAAAAGTCTGGAAATAGTTTCAATGAGGAGTAAACAGTAATATAGTCACACAATGGACTATTACAGTCCTCAAAACACAAATGAGCTCCAGACGTGTAAATCAATCTGAATAAATCGGAGCAGTGCAATATTAAGTAAAAAAGTCCTAGAATGTGATATATATAGCATGCTATCCTCTGAAAAAAATTAAAGCCACCAAAATAAACAAATATACGTATAGATACTTTTTAAGACTATATGTCAGATTAGATACAACACTATTAAAAGGAAAAGAAGGGAATTACGAGATTTCAGAAGGCCGTTATCTTAGGTAGAAAGGAAAGCGGTGAATGGTGTAGGAGAAGGTCCACACCGAGACAGAAAATGTTGCCAGGGTCCTAGCTTTTCCATCGAGCAGTGGGCTTGCAAGTACTTACTACATTACAACAAACAAACACATCGATAAATAATGGTTATGCGTGGACCCATGAGGACAGTATTCACTGAACTGGAGATTGTGATTAATCCGCATCAGAGAGGATCTGGGTTCCAAAGGGAAAACCGAAAGCAAAAGTCACACATTCATCGTGAACACTTCAGAGCCCCGGCCAAGCGTGCAAAGTCAGCCCTCAGAGTTCCGCCACAGAGACACTCACTCATTGTGGACACGCTGGTAGACCTTCTGCCAGCTACTTTATTCCCAACTCATATTTTCTAATAAAATAGCAATCCTGATGTTCAAACAGCACTGTTAGTCTTTATAGTTCATATCGTACAATGTACATTTTTCCCGTATAATAAAATAATCTCTGAAAATATGATTTTTAACAGCTAAATAGTGTGGCATTCTCTGTACACTTCACAATTTATTTGGCAAGTCCTTTGCGCACACTTATTTTGATTGTTCCAAATTTTGTGTTATTGTGAATGAGGCTGCAAGATGCATTTTGCACATAAATCTGGTTGTCATCAGTGATGATTTCCTTAGGATAAAATTTTAAGAGTGGAATCGAGGTGTGAAAAAATGTTTGTTGTTGTTACATATTGATAAATTGGAGGGCACTCTTTATGTGAGAAATAAATCAAAAAAGACAGTGCACATAAACGTACCTAATATATACATGATAGGCATTTAATCAATATTGATTGACTACGAAGCTGTGTATAATTACAAGGTTAGGGTATCATGAAAGAGGATAAAGGACTCTCTGTCTCATCTGCCAGACTACGAAAATTAAAGGGCCTCGTATCGTGTCTTAACTTTCAGTAGGAATACAAATGCATGCCCTGGAAGCAATTCTGCTTTGTCACATTAATGATAATAAATATAACTTAGATACCATGTTATTCTTTCAAAATGTTTCCATGTGCATTATTTCATTTTCTCTCCATGAAAACAAATCTTCTAAGGCATATGTTATCATTCTACCCCCAAATTACAGATAAGGAACTTGATACTTGGGTTAGAATACTTACCTAAAATTATAAAGCCTAAAACTGAATTGCAGTTCCAATATTGGCAAAATGGCTCATATCAGAATATTCTGCAGGTAACACTTATAAACTATGGACAAAATATTTTACCCAGCTGTTTGAAAGACACCAGGGAACACCCAAAAGCAGGCAGAAACAGGAAGGGAAATGGTTAAAAACAATGATCTTGGTTTTCACCGGAAGAAACCAGAAAAATATAAGAAATTAAACCTAAAAGAAGCATAAGAGATAATAAAGATAAGGGGAAAAAATCAATGAAATAGAAAACAGCTGTATACAAATTTAACAAAGTCCAAAATTTGTTCATGAAAAAAATAATAAAATTGCTAAGCCTCTAGCTAGACTGATAAGAAAAAATGAGGGAAACACAATTTATCAATGTTGAGAATGAAAGAGGGCAATCACTACAGATTTTATAGACAGTGGAAGAATAATAAGGGAATATTGTGAAAAATTTTATGTCAGTAAATCCAGCAACTTAAGTGACATGCACAAATTCCTTGAAAAACATATTACCAAACACATTACCAAAGCTGCCAAAAGAAGAAGTGGAAAATCTGCATATTCGTCTTTCTTAGATTGAATTTGTTATTAAAACGTTCACTCAAAAGGAATGCCACGTCCAAATGGTGTCACCCGTAAATTCTGTCAAACGGGAAGGAAGAAATAAACACCAGTCTCCAGTTCTTCCCCCGCATACAGAAGGGGCGTTTCCTAGCTTGCGCTGGGGTCAGCATAACCCCAGTACCAAAGATCGATGAAGACATTACAAGAAAATAGCATAACACACATTCCTCACGAATAGTGACGCAATGATTCTTACCAAAATATTAGTGAGTCAAGTTCAGCAATATATACAACTACATGGGTTTATCCCGGGAGTACAAGATCAGCTTAATTTGAAAATCAATCAGTATAATTTACCGTTAAAGCTATCAACCAGAGAAACAACAGGATAATTTAACATCAATAGATGCATTAAAAGCATTTTACAAAATTCAATAGATATTTACAATGAAATTGTCAGCAAATTAGAACTGGAAGGGAAGTCATTCAACCTGAAAAAGGGCATCTCTTAAAAACACAGCTAACATCACATATAATAGTGAAATATTGACTACAAACTCCCTGATTTCATGAATAAGGCAGGAATATTAACTTCCATCTCTTCTCTCCACCTTGTACTGGAGGTTTTAGCCAGTTTCTTATGTTCAAAAAAGTGAAACAAAGGCATTGAGATTGAAATGGAAAAAGTAAAACTGTTGTTTATTCACAGCATGATTGTTTATATAAAAAGATTGCACAGAATCCACAAAAAAGTTGCTACAAATAGTAAGTGAATCTAACAATGTTGTAGTATATATGGACAATACACAAAAATCAATTATATGTTAATATATTAGCACCAATAAAATTTAAATAAAAATTAATTTTTTAAATAATTTTCTATCATAAACACAAAACACTTGGAAAAATGAGCAAAAGATATTCAAAACCTCTACACTAAAAACTATAAAATATTGCTGAAATTTAAAAAGACCTAATTAAATGGGTAGATTTACCATGCTTATAGAACAAATGATTCAATATTGTTAAAAATGTCTATTCTCCCCAAATTTGATCTCTAAATGCAATTCAATCCCAACCAAAATCTCATCATACTTTCACGAAGTTATTGATAATTCATTCTAAAATGTACATGGCGAAGCAAAGGGCCTAGAATAGCCCAAACAATCTTGAAAACGATGAGCTGGAAGACTCACGCTTTCTGATTTCAACACTTACGAGAAAGCCACAGTAATAAAGAGACAGTGAAATTTGTCTAATTGCCTGGAGAACCTATCATTTTCAGGTGGCTGTATAAACATCACTTAAGGTCATCTTCATAAAAATGGAGGCAGTATAGCATAATATAGTATTCTCAAAGTAAAACTCACAGACTACTGATCTGAAGATAATTTTAAATGGTGCGTGGACATTTTTTTAAAAATAATTGTGCCTTTAAAGATTATCCATGCTTACCTTGGCTGGTACAGCTCAGTGAATTGAGTTCGGGCCTGCAAACCAAAGGGTCACCTGTTCGATTCCCAATCAGGGCACAGGCCTGGGTTGCTGTATAGTCCCCAGTAGGGGGCGAATGAGAAGCAATCACACATTGATGTTTCTCTCGCTTTCTTTCTCCCTTCCCCTCGCTAAAAATAAATGAATAAAATATTAAAAAAAAAAAAGATTACCCATGCATAAATTTACAAAGACCCTTTTCCATTAAAGATGATCATATACAGTTTGCTTCTGAAACAAATTAAAGTTTTAAAAAATCAGATGGATTTAGGGATTAATGAGAGACTGCTAACTCCTCATTCTGGAATGAGGCACACTTACCTACCCAGGTACTGGCAGAGCAGGAAAACCCAGGCTTCCCTCCATCCACACTCTCCTTCCCTTCACAGGCTGAGTCCCAACTCATCAACTATTTCCACCAGTGAGCTACTCTAAATCCATCTCCACTTGGACCAGTAAGGAGTTGAAGGGTGAATCACTCAGCCAGTGCTGCCACTAGTAATGGCGAGAACTTACTCCCACAGTTAGGATTTACAGAAGAAGCTCAAGGACAGCAATCTGGTGGGGAGGGGGCCACAGAACGAGGGGGCTCAAAAGCAGTTACATAGCATTTCAGCTGATGACGGCTGTTGTATAGGGTTCCCACAATGAGCGAGGCGCTGAGCTCACCGCCTAGAGCGCAGTCACTGTTTGAGATGCGTCCTGTTATTATCCCCGCTTCACAGAGGAGGAGACAGGGGCCCAGTTCAAGGTCACGTAAAGTGAGTAGTGGAGCCAGGACTCTAATCTCATCGGTCTGGCTGCAGAGTCTGTGGTCTTAACTCGCACGTTATACATAATAAAGAAAAGATTGGGGGTGGGGTGGGGGGGGATGCCATCCCCAAGATCCCCTTGGTGTCACTGCTAGAGACTTTTCTCTCACGCCCTGCTTTACTTGGCCAGAGTGTTTCTTTGAGTTAAGAACCACAGTGGGCTAGGCCTTGGTTTTCCCATGGGTAAAACTGGAATAATAATGGTACCTGTTCAATGGTTTTGTAAACTCTAAGCATACGGTAAACATGCAATAAGTAAACCTTATCATGACAGGCTACGAGAGAGTTTAACAGAGGTTTAGAAAATACTGTCTTAAAGTGAGATGTCTCTGGCCTTGTTAGTCCAGAATTCTCCATTATTGCCTTACCAATACAAACACATTGCTTATCTTTGAAGCTATCTTAGAATGTCAAATTTAGAAATTTCAAGTTCAGTGATTTGGATCTAAAAGGAACCATTTCTGCTATCGCCACCAAGAAAGCTTGGGAATTCTTGGGTTTGAGACCCTCAAGATGGCCCACCCAGCCCTGGCTGGTGTGGCTCAGTGGAATGAGCACCGGCCTGAAACCAAAGGACCACCAGTTTGATTCCCAGTCAGGGCACATGCCTGGGTTGCTGGCCAGGTCCCCAGTGTGGGGGGATCAGGGCATGAAAGAGGCAACCACATATTGATGTTTCTCTTCCTCTCTTTCTCCCTCCCTTCCCCTCTATCTAAAAAATAAATAAATAAAACATATATTTTTTAAAAGATGGCCCGCCCACCCAGCGAAGGACCTGTATCTTGGTCTCACCACCTGAGCTCTGCCCACACACGTTCATTCAGATGAATAACAGCACAAAAGAAAGTACAGGGCGCATTCCTGCATTCACAGGGTTATTCATCAGGAAAGGAAGAGAAGAATAAATGCCGCCAACGGGAACAGCCAGTTTTCAGAGAACTAAAAGACATTTTCGCTTTCATGTGCTGAAAGTTTAAATAAGGAACAATAAATTATCCAAATCAGTAGTTTTTAAACCGTGGTCGATGGAGCCCTGGGGTTTTGCAGAGGCACCCCAGGGGCAGCTGTGGGTTAGTCATTATCCCTCTGGCTGAATGTTAACACGCAATGGAGCGCATGCGCTGCGGCTGTACGGGGGTGGGGGCCACGGCTGCAGCAGAGGCCCCAGGACCGTCCTGCTTCCTAGAGGCATCGTCACTCCTGGATATGTGTGACCTTGGTCAAGTCGATTTCCACCTTGGCTTGACTCCTGTTGTGTCCGATGAGGAGAACCAGTGACGTGGTGATCACAAAAACCTCTCGGCTCTAAAACGCTGAGGCTGCTACAAGGGGTTGCGTTCTCTTCAGTGTTTACTTCCAATGACAAAAGTATTTTAGGATTATCTTCCATACAACTGTCTTTAAAGCTGGTCCATCCTGTCTTTGACTTTCATCAATGATCACAAATCCTGGGTCTTTCAGGAGGAATGTGATTTTTGCCAGGGTCTGTCTTCTGAATTTGACTGTAGAATCCGTGAGAACAAGACCCGGAACTATGACGTCATACACCCCGGAGTTTGATCCAGTGCAGGGCGCCAGGAAGGGCGGTCTATCTTTGATCGATTGATCTGAATTACAGAACGTGCTCTCGGATATTAAACTTTTTATAGCATCATTTTAATGCACGCACATTATATTTTTTACTGTGCCATCCTTTTCTCAACCACTCATAGACATCTAGATTCTGTCCAAATCTTTCCTTTTATTCCCAATATTAGGATGGAAATCCATGCCTCTTCCCCCAGTTTCTTCTTCAGATTCCCAGTCGTAGACGACTGAGTTAAAAAGGAAGAAATTATTTTACTGTTTTGATGTGTACTGATAAACTGATGTCTACAAAGACAGTACCTATTTATACTTCTAACAATAGAAATGACACAAAAATAAACACAAACATAAGAAAGCATAAGGAAAAGAACTTGCGACATAGAATTCGGTGAGTACTTTACGGCCCAATTTCTCCGAGAGGGAAAGAGTGTAAGTCAGTGAGTCCACAGGTTTGCAGAGAACTCAGTTACCAGGTCTTGGCTGAGGCATGCTGGGTACATATGGTACCCAGTATTTATTTTACAGTTTCCAGTGATGGAGATAATTTGATGCTCCCTCCAGGATTAAAGTATGCACACTGGAGGAAGTACTTAGTTGGGGGGAAAGGTAGATTTTGAGTCTAGCAGGTGGATTCTTCCATTTTTCAGCCTGTGGGTTCCAGCTCTCCAATATCAAGGTAAACCCTAGGATATGTGCAGGCAAATTTCTACCGTGATAAATTCAAATACAAGTCATGCAGTCATTACAGATAGGTTGGTGGTTGAGGTCATTAACATCTGCATCCATTTTTTCAGTGCAATATGGGGTGAGATCATCAGGTGAGTGTAGGGGAGGAGTGGAGGGTGTTTGAAAAGGGAGTATGGAAGTTGTCTCAGAGGAGGAAAATAAATTAGCTAGAGAAATGTGGTTGGATTCGAGCAAGTGCTGCATCTCGCTGGAGATCTGTAGTCATGACTTACAGTGAGGCCAGTTAGCAGTACTGTAATAGGGTGCAGCCAAGAGGGGGGCCCTAAATAGCAATTCGGAATGGGGTCCAGAACTCAAGGTGTTCAGGAATATTAGGATGTCCTCACCCCCTTCCCCTACAGGTGTGAGCTGGGGGAAGGGACAAATGGAGCAGGGTCAGTGAGAGCTGTTTTGCATAGCAACAGCTTTGCAGCTAACCTCTGGTGTGGCCATTTAACATATCTATACCCTTTAACTGGTTGCATAGATATGTTAAATAGCTGTGACCATGCTCTGAGCCAGGAGGATGAGAGTGACTTCCCCCCAAGATGTAACTGGGAGGCAACTCCCCGTAGTTACAGCGCCTGCGTGAGTTTGGAGATGATTGGCTCCATCACATGGGGCCACACCTGCCCAGACTCACAGTGTCAGCCCAGTAAAGCTGGAAGGACGTGAGAGTGCTGGCAAGTGTAGCCAATTGTGGGAGGAGTTGGAAATGAGGCTGCAGAGGAAGATTGGCACAGGGATTTAAACCCAGACGCGGCAGCCATTGCATGAGGAACCACGCAGCTTTGCCAGAGTGGAAACTCCCACAGCTACTGGAGGAAGAACCACGCGGTTTTGCCAGAGTGGAGACTCCCGCAGCCATAGTGCAGAGAGAGGACCACTTGGCTGTGGCAAAAAAAAGGAGTCCACAGGTTTGCAGAGAACTCAGTTACCAGGTCTTGGAGAGCCACGTGGCTTTGCCAGAGTGGGGACCCCCACAGCTTTAGAAGGGGGAACCACCACCCGGCTTTAGCAGAGACCCCAGTGACACAGCTGATGGTGCCGGAAACCGAGGGAGGCCTACCAGCTGAGCACAGATTACTGGGAAGAACCGGGGGCTGCCTGAGCCTCAGACTTCTATTTCTTTTCCTGAGATACGGTACCCCAGACTGGGAAAAGGGGGGAAGGACTGTGTGTGTTTGTGGGTGTTTTAAGGGACTTTGGGATTTTGATGAAGACATTATTAGGTCAATAAGTTTGTATAGCATTAAAATAAACATTTCCTTTCCTTTTCACGAATCTCTGGCATTGAGAGATGTCTTTCTATAAGGCAGCAGACATAACAAACCTGGGGGATTCCTTTCGGTAATAGTATATTGCCTTTGGCCCCCCTGTCTGTTCGGTAACAGCAGCAGTGGGGGGGGGGGGTATGATTTCACCCAGTTCCAACAAATACTTAAATTTAGGTGCAGAATCAGTGAGTGTTTGCGTTTAATAAGAGTTAAAGTTTTGCCAAGTTAGTGCAACAGAGCACGGAAGGTTAATTAAAGGTGGCTAGGTGGGGAAGCGAGGCCACCAGAAAGGGTGATGGATCTGGAGAAAACAGGATCAGTGGATTGGATGGAAGTGCTGAAAATTACGAGTGGACGAGTTGAGAGAATAGGAAGTAATGATTAGAGACTGAGACCACAGAAGTTTAGACTTTTTTTTAAATTGATGCACTGAAACAATTGGGGCTGGATGACAATTAGCAGAATGCCTCAGGTAAGGCAGGAGAGTGGCTGAATGAGCAGATCGCAGCCCTTCTAAAGGTGGCGGCTGTCTGGGACTGACTTGAGAGCTTGGTTTACTCTTCACATGGAAGGTGCCGACCGGAGGGGAGAACGAGGAAGGGGAGTGTAAAGACGAGCTTGCTGGCAATGGTTGTCAGACTGCCTCCTGGGCCAGGGCCAGTGGCTTCCCTAGGAGGTTCAGGAAAGACAAAGGTGGGGATTCCTATGAAGGATGTACCTCGCATTGCCGTGCAACTCCAGCACGGGATGGTAGTGACGCTGGCAGGAGGGTAACAGCTGGCTCCTTAGGATGGAGATTTTCTATCTTGGACTAATCTTTTTAGGCACTTTGGTTCTCTCCTCAGCCCTGTGAGGGAGGTTTTCACTCTCTGATTTAAGAAATCCCATCTTATTCTGTCCAGATTATCTTTTCAGCATGGCCCGTTGCTGTTTCACCAAGACGGAGCCGAGGGCAGAAATGTGCTCTATGACACACCATAGAGCTTTTGACCTTGAGCATCGCTCCTGTCATTTGGGATGGCAAGTGCATTCTTCTAGGACTTAAAGACAGTCCCCAAGGGTCAGAGGCCTCCCACAGGCTTCACCAAAGAGAGTAGATAAGAACTATGGACTTCGAGGCTTAGAAGGCTCTGAGAAGAAAAAGCCTGACTCGCAGGCAGATGCTGACACACCCTTCTCAATTACCCCTTCACTTCCCTTAGCACACAGACCTCAAGTTTGCTTCCCTCAGAAAAGCAGGTGCCCCGGTGAAATCTTCCAAGAGATACTATTGGATCCTAAGTCTTCCTGCAACAGTGATGCTTTGTCCTAGAGGAATGGAGGCCCCTGCCCAGGGAACCTAAGGCTGAATGTTATTTCCAAATGTCAATTCCTGCTGGGAAGGTAATGGCTGGGCAAAAAAAGGTGAGTGGAATCCAAAATGAAGGTAAAGGAGGGGTGAGGACCGACAGGAGGGAGGGAGCGGCGCACCGAAAGGAGCAAGGCCCCGTTTCACTGCCCGGTCACCAGTTTGCTCATCTTTAAGGAAAGCAGTTATCGATGACGGCCTGATAGGCCCTTCTCCACGTCTGAGCTCAGGGAGCCTGGACAGCGCAGACTCTGAACGTGGCTTCGGACAGAGAATGGCCCACGGGGACTAGCGGGAGAGGTGTGTGTGACTTCTGATGATGACGCTGGAAGGGCGACTGAGTTCATTAAACGCGAGTGAACTCGGAGCGTGAGCGCGCCCAGCAGCGCCGCCACAGGGGTCGCTCGCTCACTCTGAGGGTCGCCGGCCCTTGCTGAGCTGGAAGACTGTCGAGTGTGCGTTTGTCTCTATCCCTGAAGATGCCCCCCAATTTCCTCCCCTGGGGCAAAGTGAGAATTACAGGGGAGACGCAGTGGGAAAGTTTTAAGAGATATCAAAGTATAAACATATGCAAAGTGATGCTAAAAATTCAAATTAAAACTAGACCAGAATATTTACATGTTTTATTAAATCTTTACAATCAGTAATTATAATCAAATACACAATTATGTACACGGATTATCTACATTTTGCCCAGACTTTTCCATCACAGTACACAGCTCCCTCAGAAATACTGTTTACACTTATCACCGAACAGTAAACTGACGACAGCAGTGTTCCAGCACCTGTTAGCACAGACGTCTTTTCACAAATTACATCATAAGAAAATATACGGCTGTAAATTGGGCTTTTAAAAATGTCTTTTATAAAATCTGAACATACAATGTTTCATTCACAGAATGTTTTTCTATGTTCTAACTGAAGCCTCGCGCACAAAACGACTGGCTGGAGTATGTACTAAATCCCCCACGACACCTCAAAATTGTAAGCCCTGTTTGAGTTCCTTACGCCGAGTTCCTATTTGGCATGGAGTTTGGTGCGAGAACAAATGCTGGTTTTACTGTAACAACAACTGTATTCTTGTTGGAAGCCTATTAAAGTTGAAAGAAAAAAAGAAAACCTGCCCAACAAAACAGCCTACCCCACACACGCCTAGTAAATCACTTCTTTCACACCTAAAACTTCATGGGAAAAGTGTTGCCCGCTAGGGCATATCACTTCACTGGACTCTGATAAGCAGAAAAACTACAGCTGTTTTTAGTTGGTAAACAAGGTAAGTTTAAAACTTGAAAATACCTGAATTAAATACTTGTTCTAATATCTCACTTTTAACTTCCGGATAAACCCCCCCTCGACTCCGGGCTTGTAAACACCGTACAGACCCTCCTCAGTCGCACAATGTCATGGCTGTGGTGGACGCTTCAGCTCTATTTCCACGCAGTCACATTTAACTGAGGTAGACCAGATGTTTCCGAAATCCAGGGTTTCACGGAATCCCCTGAATCTTTAGGAAGTAAATAAAATCTCTATAGATGGCATTTAAAAAAGCAAAATGTAAAAAAGCCCTAGTGCTTTGGGATTTTTTAATGAGCTCAGAAACAACTTCATGGCATTATGTCAAACAAGAAACGTAGAGTCAATCTCAATGTGGCAGTTTTGAAGCCAAACCTTATACCTTCTTTTCTTAAGTGGGGGAAAAGTCAAGTATAATTCCTTCTGGGTGCTGAGTATAATTTGTTAATTTTTTTTCTTCCCTTGAAAAATATATTTTTTTAAGGATTCGCTTTTCTAAGCAAGTGAGCAAGTTGCTTCTAGACCTCAATGAATGGCAACAGCTCCCCCTTATGGCCAAAGGAAGGGAGAGCAGCGCTAAGCTGGCTTCACCTTATATGCCACAAAACCTCTGCTGGGAAAAAAATTCCGTTGTTTTGACAACTTTAGAAAAGTGAGATTTAGACAACAATGGCTCTGAGACATAAACAGAAACAAATCACTAAACATAAGGCTTCTCTAGTCAAAGTCTCTCAGAGGAACATTTGCTCCTTTTCTCCAAGCCCCTGTCCTATAAATCCAGGCAAGTCAAGTGATGAAGCTTCAGCTATTTTGGCAGCTTTGTAATTAAGGTGAACAAAGCACTACATCTATCCTTTTGTGTACTCTATGTATTACAGTTCTATCTTCTTACACCAAATTCCACATGCAGTGACTAAAAATATCCACTCTGGTGTCAGGTTTAGTTGAGGGCCAATGAGGTTCTTGTCCACTACTCTTTCCCGCTGCCCCCCCCCCCCCCGCCCCCGCCAAAGTGAATTCTCAGAGTTGTTCCTCACTGACCCAATTAGGCTTCGCCGGAATTTCTGAAAGCAGCTACTCACCCCCTTGTAAAAGAGTATGTTCACCTGGGTCTAAGACAGACTGTACAGGAATATACACTAACTACAAGACAGCACTGCTGTCCCTGTGCGGGCTCCACACCCACTCGCAGGCCGCCTGCACCTCACAGCTGTTCTAGGAGAAAGTCACCAGGTAATGTCGTGGCAAAGAGAGATAAAGTGAAGTCTCACAAATACTCCTTTAGAACTGACTCAGGTAAATTGTTAAAAATAAATAAACGGAATAAAGCCATTATTCCATCTACAGGACTGTTTACAGATATCAACAACAAATTAAAACTTAAATGTGGCCAGCACCAGACTGCCACCAAAAAAAAAAAAAAAAAGAAAAATTTATTAAACAATATGGCTATATGTTAGTTGCTACTGTGTAAGTTTTTTACACAGGTTACCATAGA
>PVIA01009897.1:0-56570 GCA_004024845.1 Tonatia bakeri | reverse complement strand
CAACTTGAAACTCTGCAAGGAAAAATATGAGCATCAAATCCTGGAGAGGCAGTTTACATAAAATATCCATACAAAATTACTTGCTACTTTTTATCAAGAACTGCAGAGTCCAATTTACTCAATAGACAAACTAATTTGCAGTACTAAAAGCTATTGATATTTGGGATATGGGCTCAAAATGTTTCCATTAGATTAGCAGAGTACATCTGTTTGAAAACAGCTGACAAATCTAGAAGTTCATTAGGTTTTTATGAAAAGTCACATCCCGTAGGCTATATCAAGAGTAGCAGTAGTCTATAAAGTACACTGAATTTCTACCAGCACATATGAACTCTTTTCCTTACTTTTTAAAAATGATAGTGATAGCACTATTTATAAACCATAAAAAATTGGCAACATAAATTATATTAGCCTTCTGTGCACATATATAAATCCATTAATATAGTAAATATTCAGCTCTGTTTTTCAGATACCATGCAAACCATAGACTATCAAGATGGATTTAGGTGATATATTGAGGAATCAAATACATTTCAAACCTTTAATTTTAAATTTTTACTTCTTACAATGTGCCATTTCTTTATAAATGAGTAAACCAAGCATATCAGGGGCATTTTTCACTCATTATAGTCATCCAAAAAAACAAAACCCGCTGTCATGGCTGACATTTCTTTCAGAAGCCTTCCTTAATGCCTTACATGGAGTTAATTACCCCCCTCTCTGTTACCTCTGCTCCTTATACATGCTTCTGTTGTCAAACATATCACATTGTCTTCTGTTTTACTCCTACACTTGGCTACCAACTTGAAAGAATAGCCAGGTTCACATTTATCTCCAACTCATGTCACATATAAACTGTTTGACAAGTGTTTGCAGGGATAGTGGCCATCTGTTGAACTGTATCAGTAGTACTCTCTGAAGGTGAAGGTTTCCATTTCAATATTTCAAGAAATACAAATGGTTTTCCAAATATTTTTCCATCTCTGAAATGTTATAAGGGTTTCCAACCACAGGACAGAGGTGCGATGGAGAGTAATCATAGTAACCAATCTCTTCAACCAATTGTTAGGCTTCAGGATAAAAATTCATTCCTTCACTTCACTAACTGGAAAAAGCATGAATTCTGAAATTGTACATGCCAAATTTTGGCTTCTCTGTGATAGGGCTCCAAAATATACAACATATTTTGTTCTCACTAAACCCACTGAGCCATAGTATTAAGAATCTTTGTCTGGCCAGGATGGAGGAGTACATAGAAACCCTTTGCTTCCTCCTACAACCAAAAGGATGATAACAACCAATATAAAATCAATAAACAACCAGAAGCACAAGAAAATCAAACTGCATGGAACTCCAACTATCAAGAAATTAAAGAAAAAATCATCCAGAACAACTAGACTGGAAAGGTGGCAGACTGGGCGGACGAGACTGCTGGCTGCACAGATGGGACTGACTTAAAGGGAAACTGAGACTCAGAGTTAACAGTGGACTACAGTGGTTGCCGTGGTGGGAGAAACTCCCAGTCTCACACGAGAGTCCATTGGAAAGTGCGCTAGAGACAAGCAGGTGAGCCGCACTGTTCCCTGTTTGGCCCCTCCCCCACAGCAGCACTGAAGTTCAGCAAAGAGGGTTGCCCTGCCTGGGCGAATACCCAAGACCCTGCCCCCCTAGAACTTACCAGGTGCACCAAGACAAATAAATATGGCCCAAATGAAAGAACAGAGCAAAACCTCAGAAAAAGAACTAAGTGATGAGGAGACAGCCAACCTATCTGATGGAGAATTTAAAGCCCTTGTAATGAAAATGCTCACAGATCTGACTGAGGTTGGTCAAAAAATGAAAAAACAAGTGAATGATACCCAAAGTGAAATAAAGTAGAATGTTCAGGGAACCAACACTGACAGGAAGGAAACTAGCAGTCAAAGCAATGATTTGGAACAAAAGGAAAAAATAAACATCCAACTGGAACAGAATGAAGAAACAAGAATTTGAAAAAGTGAAGAGTCTTACAAACATTTGGGACAACTGAAATGTTCCAATATCTGAATTACAGGGGCACCAGAAGGAGAAAAGGAAAAGAAAGAAATTGAAAACTTATTTGAACAAAGAATGGAGGAAAACTTCCCCAATCTGGCAAAGGAAATAGACTTCCAGGAAGTCCAGGAAGCTCAGAGAGTCCCAAAGAAGTTGGACCCAAAGAGTAACACACCAAGGCACATCATAATTACATTAGCCAAGATTAAAGATAAGAAGACGATCGTAAAAGCAGCAAGAGAAAAGGAGGCAGTAACCTACAAAGGAGTTCCCATAAGACTATCAGCTGATTTCTCAAAAGAAACCTTGTAGGCAAGAAGGGGCTGGAAAGAAGTACTCGAAGTCATGAAAGGCAATGACCTATGTCCAAGATTACTCTATCCAGCAAAGCTATTATTTAGAGTGGAAGGGCAGATAAAGTGCTTCCCAGATAAGGTCAAGTTAAAGGATTTCATCATCGCCAAGCCATTATTATATGAAATGTTAAAGGAACTTATCTAAGAAAAGGATAATCAAAACTATGAACAGTAAAATGACAACAAACTCACAACTATCAACAAATGAACCTAAAAGAAAAGAAAAACAATGAAAACAAAAACTGAGCAAACAACTAGAATAGGAACAGAATCAGAGAAATGGACATCACACAGAGGGATTTCAGTAGGGAGGGAGAAGGGAGGAATGGGGGGAAAGGGTACAGGGAAGAAGAAGCATAATTAGTAGGAATAAAATAGATAGGGAGAGATAAAAAATGTTATAGGAAACAGAGGACTCAAAGAACTTATATGTACAACTTCCAGCCAAGATGGAGGTGTAGGTAGACACACTGTGCCTCCTCGCACAACCAAGATAGGGACAACAACAATTTAGAAACAGAATAACAACCAGAACTGACAGGAAATTGAACTGTATGGAAGTCAGACAACCAAGGAGTTAAAATAGACACGTTCATCCAGACCAGTAAGAGGGGCAGAGTTTGGCAGCCAGGCAGAGAGGGATCACAGAACAAAGAACATTTGGACAGACATAGGCATCCTGGGTGCGCAGAACCACAGCGGGTGGACCCTGGGTGTGCAGGCAGCGGCTGGCAGACCCAGCGAGGCAGCGATTGTGATGCAAGGCACTGCATGCAAGGCAGCTGGCTGACTGGGCAGTCCCAGGGTCCCAGCACTGGGAAATAGAGCCTCAGGGCACTGACTGAAAACACCTATGGGGGTTGAGGCATAGGGAGAGACTCCCAAGCTCACAGGAGAGAGGTCGTTGGAAACACCCACTGGGTGCACAAGCTCACCCACATGGGAATTAGCACCAGAAAGGCCCAGTTTGCTTGGGAGAAGCAGCAGAAGGGACTGAAGCCCGACAGAGAGCAGACCAAGAGCCATTGTTCCCTCTCAGACCCTGCCCCCACATAAGCATCACAACCCAGCAACTGGGTTGACCCGCCCTGGTGAACACCTAAGGCTCCGCCCCTCAATATAACAGGTGCAACAAGACAAAAAAAAAAAAAGATGGTTCAAACAGAAGAACAAATGAAAGCCCCAGAACCAATACTTTTAAGCAACTGAGAGATAGCTAACCTATCAGATGCACAGTTCAAAACACTGGTGCTCAGGATGCTCACAGAATTGGTTGACTTTGCCTACAAATTAGATGAAAAAATGAAGGCTACAATAAGTGAAATGAAGAAAAATGCACAGGAAACCAATAGTGATGGAAAGAGAGCTGGGTTTCATATCAGTGGAGTGGACCAGAAGGAAGAAAACAACATACAATCAGAAAAGAATGAAGAAATAAGAATTCAAAAAAATGAGGAGAGGCTTAGGAATCTCCAGGACATCTTTAAACATTCCAACATCTGAATTATACGGTACCAGGAGAAGAGGAAGAGCAACAAGTGGAAAACTTATTTGAACAAATAATAAAGGAGAACTTACCCAATATGGCAAAGGAAATAGACTTCCAGGAAGTCCAGGAAGCTCAGAGAGTCCCAAAGAACTTGGGCCCAAGGAGGAACACACCAAGGCATATCATAATTACATTACCCAAGATTAAAGTGAAGGAGAGAATACTAGAAACAGCAAGAGATAAGGAGGCAGTTACCTACAAAGGAGTTCCCATCAGACTGTCAGCTGATTTCTCAAAAGACCTTACAGGCAAGAAGGGCCTGGAAAGAAGTATTCCAAGTCATGGAAGGCAAGGACCTACATCCAAGATTGCTCTATCCAGCAAAGCTTTCATTTAGAATGGAAGGGCAGATAAAGTGCTTCCCAGATAAGGTCAAGTTAAAGGAGTTCATCATCATCACAAGCCCTTATTTTATGAAATGTTAAAGGGACTTATCTAAGAAAAAGAAGATAAAAAACATGTATAGTAAAATGACAGCAAACTCACAATTATTAACAACCACACCTAAAACAAAAACAAAAACAAAAAGAAACTAAGCAAACAACTAGAACAGGAACAGATCCACAGAAATGGAGATCACATGGAGGGTTAGCAACAGAGGAATGGGAGGAGAGAGGGGGAAAAGGTACAGAGAATAAGTAGCATAGATGGTAGGCAGAAAATAGACAGGAGGAGGATAAGACTAGTATGGGAAATGTACAAGCTAAAGAACTCATGACACATGGACATGAACTAAAGTGGGGGAATGTGTGTGGGAGAGGGTGTGCAGGGTGGAGGGGAATGAAGGAGGGGACAACTGTAATAGCATAATCAAGAAAATATATTTAAAAAAAGAACTTATATACACAACCCATGGACATGAACTAAGGAATGGGGGGGAGCTGAAGGGTTGGGGGGCAGGGTGGAGGGGGGATAAAGGTGGGAAAACTATAATAGCATAATCAATAAAAAGTACTAAAAAAAGAATTTTTGAAGAAGTTTGAGATGATACAGTCCCAGTTAGAATGCAATTTGGATTAAAAAAGAAAAACAACCATAAATTGTGAAATCTGGTATTTCTCATTCACTCATTCATTTATAAACCATGTATTGTGCCTATTCTTGACACTGTGCCAGGTAATAGCAATTGAGGGCATATATAGCATGGCCTCTGGCACCAAACAACATCTGCATGTGCTACCAGGAGAAGGAAGTGCACCCTTAGTCATCTTGGATGTGCAGTGGTAAGCCTGAGCTCTGCTTTTCTTAGTGGAGAAAGGCAGTCTTTTTAAAGCTCAGAAGGAAAAGCAGAGCATCAAAAGTCAAAAGAAGCTACAAATGAAGGAGAGCTTTGAAAAATAAGAATTTTGACTGAAAAAAAATGATTCCAAAATTCACCTGACTAGAGGCGTAGGAAATAGCAAAGCTTCAGGCAAATATAACAGAAAGAGAGAGCATTAGGTTTCTCCAAGGGCTGTTCACTATTTCTTGTATTTCCCTCTTTCAGTTACAGGTATTTGGTTGAAGAAAATAAAATATGGCCAAGTATGGGAAGTTTGATGCTTCTGGTCAATCCATACAACATAATATCTATGAAACATTAAATATCTACTATTTTATAGCCCAAGCACAGCTGCACCTACTTTTTATCACTACAGTGGAAATCTTCAATTCTGAAGTAATGCCATGCATAAGGAGGTGCCTGTGTGTTTCAGCGAAAAGGAAAACACTTGAGATCAACCCTACAGTGCAGTGATTTTCAACCTTTGTCATCTCGGGACACACATAAACTAATTACTAAAATCCTGTGGTACATACAAAATATATACTTTTTGCTGATTTGACAAAAAATAGGTATAACTTGATTCATTCACAAGAGACACCTCTCGTTGTGTTAGTTGTGTCATTTTTTTATCTGGCAATCTAAGGAAAAAGAGGTCAGAGGTTCAGAGGTACCTGAATAGTCAGGTACTACATGTTTTAAATAGCCTCTTCAACAAATGGTATTGGGAGAACTGGACAGCTACATGCAAAAAAAAATGAAACTCGAGCACCAACTTACACCTTACACAAAAATAAATTCAAGATGGATAAAACACTTAAATATAAACCGTGACACCATTAAAGTACTAGAGGACAACATAGTCAGGAAAATCTCAGATATTTCACGCAGAAACATTTTTACTGACATGTCTCCTAGAGCAAGGGACATAAAGGAAAGAATAAACAAATGGGATCTCATCAAAATAAAAAGCTTCTGCACAGCTAAAGAAAACAGTATTAAAACAAAAAGAGAACCAACTGTATGGGAAAACATACTTGCCAATGATACCTCAGACAAGGGTTTAATGTCCAAAATATATAAAGAACTTACATGACTCCACTCTAAGAAGACAAGCAACCCAATTAAGAAATGGGCAAAGGACTTGAACAGACACTTCTCCAAGGAGGACATACAGAAGATCCAGAAAAGATGCTCAATATCACTAGCTATCAGAGAGATGCAAATTAAAACCATAATGAGATATCACTTCACACTGGTCAAAATGGCCATCATAAACAAAGCAACAAACAAGTATTGGAGAGGCTGTGGAGAAAAGGGGATCCTAGTGCACTATTGGTGGAATTGCAGACTGGTACAACCACTATGGAAAACAGTATGGAACTTCCTCAGAAAACTAAAAGTGGATCTGCCTTTTGACCCACTGCTGGGGCTATATCTTAAGAACCCTGAAACACCAATCCAAAAGAACCTTTGCACCCCAATGTTCATAGCAGCACAATTTATAATAGCTAAGTGCTGGAAGCAACCTAGATGTCCATGAGTAAATGAATGGATCTAAAAACTGTGGTACATTTACACGATGGAATTCTATGCAGCAGAAAGAAAGAAGGAGCTCCTACCCTTTGCAACAGCATGGATGGAACTGGAAAGCATTATGCTAAGTGAAATAAGCCAGTCAGTGAAAAACAGATACCATATGATATCACCTTTAACAGGAACCTAAACAACAAAACCAAGAAACAAGCAAAATATAGTTAAAGACACTAAAATGGAGGACAGGCTGATGGTGACCAGAGGGGAGAGAAGAGGGAATTTCAGGGGAGAATGGAAGGGCTTACAGGAACAAATATGAAGGACACAAGGACAAAAACTGGGGTGGGGGGGTAATGGGAGGGAGGTAAGGAGGGATGGGTGGGTGGGCTGGAACTGGAGTAAAAGGCAGAGAACTCTACTTGAACAATGATTAAAATAAAAGTAAAAAAAAGTCTTGCAGCACACTAGTGTGCCATGGCTACGGTGTTATGGAAAATCACTGCTATGGTGCCAAAATTTAGGAAGAAATCTATTCTGGATGTTTCCTCATAACTGTAAATTTAGCCTAGTGCTCTCTTTGATCTGTTTACTTACAACAGACCTGTGTTGAATGCTGGGTAACCAGGAGCTTCCGAAGAGATGCACCAGGCTATGTTTCAGAGCAGAACAGAGCCTGAGGACCTGGGAGTAGGTTGGACAATTTGACAACATTGAAACCAAGAGCATAGAATAGATACAGGTGGATCTGGTTCTGCCTCAAGATGATATGGCAGCATTTGATTAGGAAATTGGAAATGATGGGGCATTTATTATTAGGAAAAAGACAAACTGATAAGCTTGATGCTGTAGAAAAGAGCCCTTTAATATAACTATTGTCCAAATGGTACAATATTGCTTGATTTTCGGGTGCATTCATTAACCATTAATGATACCAACTAAGGTATTCACAATGGGCCTCTGAGAAGGCAGACAAGCAGACACATTAACAAAATCATCAGTGAAATTCCTGCTTGCTAAAGCATTCTGTAATAAGCTCTCCCCATTCTACTCCTACCTCTTACCTAGGGAAGGAACTTAGACAAAAAGGTTTTCTTTTTATTTTCCTTGAACTTGATACTTGGAAGTATTTCCATTCTTGTGCTAACATTTCCTCAGCAATGCCTTATGACACAGTTCCTCTGAAACACCCACAGCGCTCCCTGAATTCACGCCGGTTTCCAGAGATTTAGTTTACGGCAACAACACTGCCATGGACAGGAACCACAGACCAACGTCACTGACGATATGGAATTCCGTAAACATGCGTAAGCTGGGTCCTGTTGGACACCACAGCCTTTTTAGTGTCTTTAAGGTAGCATGTGAGTAAACATTTAGAAGAGAATAACTTAGGAATGGAAAATACTGTGACTGAGACAAAGGACTAGGTTATCTATGCTTGACCAATTAATATTTCCATTACCGCACCCTCTAGCCTCGCCAGCTTACACAGATCCAGGTACATTACTCCTTGGCAGGATCAAAATTGGAGTAGGCACACTGATTGTTCTCCAATGAAACCTTCCAAAGCAAATAAAATACTGCATTTAATCCTATTCCATTCAAATTTCTGAAGAGCCCAGTTTGATGGGAGTGTAGAGGTCATTTGGATACGAAATAAATGCCTCGATAGATAAAACTATGACAAATTTGAAGAATAATGCTCATGAGAGATCGTAATAATAGATGTCCAGGTATGGGAAATAGTGGGAAAGACCATAATCATGTTCAGAGGCTGACGGTCCAGAGTGGTGTGGTCTCAGCAGTGTTATGTCACGAACACAGACCTCAGTCATCCCCATGGAATGCTGGTAGTATCTGCCAGGTGCACTGAGGTCCTTCAATTTCATGACGTTTGTGAACAGAAAGGCCAAAAGGAGTTATTATGCCTTCTTAAACCTTTTTTTAAAGCATAAATTAATATAATAGATATTTATTGAGCAGTCTCTTCCAGGCCTACAGATACAAAAGTTTATACAGAACCTTGGCACATGCAGCTAGTGTATAGTCTACTGGGTGAAATAACAGATCAAGTAACCTCATAGGACCCTGCATAGAGTAAATGTGTAATTAGGGTTTGGTGTATAATAGAGCGCAGTGGGGCCTTAAGCAAACTAAACAAGGATATGCTCTGTCTGATGAGGCTTTTTTTAAAAAAAAAAAAAATTAAGTATCATGCTGGCCAAGTGAAAACAAGACTGTGGGCTATATTCCACATGAGTGTGATAAGTGCTGGGTAGGTGCTGTGGGAGCCCAAGTAGGGAGCCAGTTCTGCAGATCCTGGCAGGAAGCTTGTGGGAAAAGGACTGATGTGTATGCAGGCCTGGAAATGGCCTTTACTGCAGCAGGAATCAGGGTACAACCAGCAGTTGGTGACTGGGACAGGGTGTGAGCAGGGCAGGTGGGAGCTGTGGATATACAAATCAAAGAGTCATGAAAGGAGATGCAATGAGCCTTGGCTGGGTAGCTCAGTTAGTTACAGCATCATCCTAATATGCCAAGGTTGAGGGTTCAATCCCCGGTCAGGGAACATATAAGAATCAACAAATGAATACATAAATAAAAGGAACGGAACAGCAAATCAATGTCTCTCTCTCTGTCTCTCTCTGTCTCTCTCTGTCTCTGTCTCTCTGTCAACCCCTCTCAAAAATCAATACATAATCTTCTTTTTAAAAGATTCAACAATATGGGTGAGTGAGTAGTACAGTTCTGTGTTCTAGAAAAATCTTTCTGGCTGTTGTGTAGAGCTGATTTTAAAAGCGTAGATTGGAGACAAGGAGGCCATTTAGGAGGCTGCTATGGTAATATAGGCCAGATGTTTCTGCATGCTCATATTTTTTTTTAATTAAAAAAAGATATGCTTTTTCTTCTAAATGAATGGAAGAAGGAAAAATGGAGAAAATCTTCTCTTTTTAAGTTTTTCTCAGTGTGTGAGAGCAGCATGTGCCAGAATTTAGTTCTTTGGCTGTTCTGATGATAAATACCAGAGGTTATTAGTCAGGAGTCTCCAAATGTGAAAGACATATTGAACTGATGAACTTTTACTCCCACTGTCATTTTAAAGAGATAGTATATATGCTGATGAATAAGGCATTTGATGACACTTTTCCTCCACACAAAAGATTTTTTACTATCCTAAGAAAATGAAAACTTGCTTTTTTACGAGGGTAGGAGGAAGAACGTATGCTCAGTCAGAAAAGCAGAGGACTGAAAAGTCACCTGCTGCCTGCCTCAGACTGCCTGAGGCCCCACTCCAAGCTGTGCCCTGCACCATCCTGCAGGCCCAGAGGGCCCTAGGGCAGGTAGGGGAAACCATGATCCCCCACTGCCCAAGAGGCACCTGGCAGTTTCTCTTTTCCCAACACCACCCATACAGGATGGTCAGTTCTCAAGTTATAAAATACACCTTCCAAATGCCCTATGTGCCAACAATTGAAAGATTTTTATTACACAGTTGTTTACTAAAACTTGATTAGATATGTAGCCAGTAAAATGAAGACTATAAAATCACAGAAAATACATAGAATACATTACAAGCCAAAAAATGAAGATTCACAATTGTATCTCTGATAAAATTATAACTGTGTAAATGAATAGTCCTAGTGTGTAAAAAAAGAAGGCTGTAGGGAAACACAACAAATTGCTGACTTCAGTTGTGCAGGGTAGGACTTGGAGTTAACATAGTCTGGTCTACGGCATGCATTCTCAGTGCTCCAGCTTCCTGAAACATAAAACAAAAATAATGCCAGCTAACTTCTAGGTTGCTGTAAGAATTAGAGATAATGATTGTAAAGCATTGAAGCAGTATCTGGCAATGAGTTGGCCTAAACAAAAAGTCATTATGAACTTTTAAATTCATTTTCCCTATTTTCCAAACCATCTATGTAACAAATGGTTAAATGGTCCTACAGGGCATTTTTAGGTGACAAGTGACATGTACTGTCAAGGCTCTCTGAACGCCCCAAGCGCATAGCCCAGGTTCTCCTCAGTTTTGTGTCACTGCCCTGCACAGGCCTGCCCACAGGAGGCACCAAAACCCAGAAGCTACTGTCTGAGATTCAGGGAAGAGGGAGCATGGACTGAGAGGACAACCATAGGGGTCTTTCTTTTGCTTTAAGGATGTGTCCGTGGACAAGGCATCTAACCTTTCTAGGCTTCAGTTCCTTATCTACAACCCAGGCATTTGGACTCAATATTTTCCAGTACTTGGACACTGGTTTTATCTTAAGCCAGGCAATTAAAGATTTCCCCCAAGCTTGGGGGAAAAAAATTAAATATATTTTATTGATTATGCTATTACAGTTGTCCTATTTTTTCTCCCCTTTATACCCTTCTGGCCTGTACCCTCCTCCCTCCAGTATTTTGCCTTCTCCTTAATTCATTCCCATGGATTGTACATATAAGTTCTTTGGCTTCTCCATTTCCTATACTATTCGTAACCTCCCCCTATTTTCTATCTACCATTTACATTTCTTATTCCCTGTACCTTTTCCCCCATTCTCCCCACTTGCCCTACCCACTGATAACCCTCCATGTGATCTCCATTTCTGTGATTCTGTCCATATTCTACTTGTTGGCTTATTTTTTGTTTTTGTTTTTTAGTTTCAGTTGTTGATAGTTGCAAGTTTGTTGTCATTTTACTGTTCACAGTTTTGATCTTCTTTTTTCTAGATAAGTCCCTTAAACATTCCATATAATAAGGACTTGGTGATGATGAACTCTTTTAACTTGACCTTATCTGGGAAGCACTTTATCTGCCCTTCCATTCTAAATGATAGCTTTGCTGGATAGAGTAATCTTGGATGTAGGTCCTTGCCTTTATGGTTTTCAATGCTTCTTTCCAGCCCCTTCTTGCCTGCAAAGTTTCTTTGGAGAAATCAGCTGATAGTCTTATGGAAACTCCTTTGTAGGTAACTCTCTGCTTTGCTCTTTCTGCTTTTAAGATTGTCTCCTTATCTTTAATCTTGGGTAATTTAATTATTATGTGTCTTGGTGTATTTCTCCTTGGATCCAATTTCTTTGGGGCTCTCTGAGTTTCCTGGATTTGCATGTCTAGTTCCTTTTCCAGATTGGGGAAGTTTTCCTTCATTATTTTTTCAAATAAGTCTTCAATCTCTTGCTCTTCCTCTTCTCCTTCTGGCACCTTTATGATTCAGATGGTGGAACATTTAAAGTTGTCCCAGAGGTTCCTAAGCCTCTCCTCATTTTTTTAAATTCTTGTTTTTTCATTCTGTTCCAGTTGACTATTTATTTCTTCCTTCTGTCCCAAATTGTTGATCTGAGCCATGGTTTCCTTTCCTTCACTGTTGCTTCCCTGTTTATTTTTCTTTATTTCACTTTTATTAGCCTTCACTTCTTCCTCTATTTTGTGACTGTACTCAGTCATTTCTGTGAGCATCCTGATTACCAGTGTTTTGAAATCCGCATCTGATAGATTGGCTATCTCCTCATTGCTTAGTTCTTTTTCTGGAATTTTGACCTGTTCTTTCACTTGGGTCATATTTCTTTGTCTCAGCACACCTGTTACAGGTTAATGGCCAGAGCCTCCAGGGTGGAGCAATCCACATCGCTGTGTTGTGGCACTGTATGTGGGTTAGGAGTCAGAGAGGGAACAATGCTGCTTGCTTGCCTCTCACCCCACTTTCAATCATTTCCCTTGCTTCCCACAAATGTATTGTTCCCTTTCAGGTACTGATTCCCAGGTGTGTGGGCTTGTGTGTGTTTTAGGATCCTATGGGCCCCTCCAATGGACTCTTTTATGAGGTTGAGAGTTTCTCCTGCTACTGAAATCCCCACAGGTTTTTACAGCCAGAGGTTTCAAGGCTTTAGTTTCTCATGCTGAAACCTTGGATTGCACAGTCTGTCCTGCTCCCCAGTTGTTCCTCCTGGATTATCCACATGTGAATGTGGGATATCCTGGTCTGCCAGCCACCACCTAGTCTCTCACTTTCTCTGCCCTGCTTCCTGTCACTGCCCCTCCTACCAGTCTGGATGAATGCTTCTTTAACTCCTTAGTTGTTGAACCTCCATACAGTTCAATTTTCTGATATTTTTTTTGTTTTTAAATTGGTTATTGTCCTTCTTTTGGTTGTATGAGGAAGCAAAGCCTATCCACTTACACCTCTATCTTGGCCAGAAGAGCAGGAAAATTTTTATTTATTCTAAACCAGAAAACTTTCAAAGAAAGAAGAATTCCAAAGGCCATCTACCCCAGGGCAATTCTGTCTCTCAACAATTCCAGGAAGATGTGTCCTGAGATTTTTAAGTATCCCAGGTAAGTTCCTTCTAATTTCCCCATCCTGAGTCCACAACAAGTCTTCTCAAGAATGTGAGGGCTCTGGGAAAATTAGTATAAGCTTCTCCTTGCTTCAGATTCTTTTGCCAAGTCACCTCTCCAATGTAGGAGTTGGAAATAAAAGACCTTGTAAGAACATGCCAACAAAATCCACACATCTGATCAACCACCAAGCCCTGCCAATTTATTTATCCACCCTCACCTCTCTGTATTGACTAATATTGCCATTGATTTAGGCCCTCATCGTCATCTTTTGCCATGTTGACTTCAACAGCTGCCAGTTATAAGCCCTCAGAACTGCATTATTACTTATTTCTTCCATGCCTCTGAAGGAGCAGGCATCATCCTTGGCTGGTAGCATATAGCTGCAAACAAAATAAGTACAGTCCCTCACCTCACAGACCTCACAGTCTAGTAGGCAGGTGGGGAGTGTGCATCTAAAAACAGGGAGTTCCAGTCTATTGCATGAAGGGGCTATGACATGGTGTAAGGTGACAGTGACGAGCATAGGCCCTGGAGATGGACAGCTTGGTTAAAACCCTGGCTCTTCCATCACCTACTGTGTAACTTTGAGCAACTACGGTGCATTCTGTTTCTTAATCTGTGAAAAGAGGGAAATGCTACTATCAATTTCATAGGGTTGCTGTGAGGATGAAATGCCTTGGTGTCTGTAGAGCAGAGCCTGGCATATTGTAATGGCTCAACAAAAACATTTTACTACACAGAATGGTCTGTCTATAAAACAACCCTGAAAAAGAGACTCCTGTTCTTAAAGCCCTCCCATGGCTTTCCAAGGTTGAAGAACAAGGTCAGGCCTCTAGCGTGACCTACAGAGAGACTTCTAAGATCCTAGCCAGGTCCCACATGCACCTTGAAATGTGCCTGAACTGCTTCACACTCGGGCTCACACCATCCATCTTGCTCCTCCAATATTAAGTTCTCACTAGCACCTCTGCCTGGAGAGCCCTTCTCCTCTTTCCCTGGCTCAGCTCCACTTCATTCTTTATAATTTATCTTAGGTGTCAGCTTCTCTAGCAAGGCTTCCCTGACCATCTTCCATCCTCCAAGTTGCCCCTCCTCAGCATCCACAGTACCTGTGCAAGACTCGTACCTCTACCTTCTGCACTGTTGTGTAACTACTGATGACTGTCTGCATCCCATCTATGGGTTCCTTGAGGGTAGAACTTTTCACTCATTTTCGTATTCTTAGTGTCCAGGACAGTGTGTGTGGAATACAGCACACACCTAATAAAACGTTCAGGGAGCAAATGAACCAAGATTCATTCCAAAAAACTTCCATGTAGCTTTCAAACTGCCAATGGCATTCTGATGCAATCACTCTTCACTTGGAGGTAGTTGATAAATGTCCCCAAATTTTCCTCAGTGAACACCATGTAAATGAGCTGTCATGTTCCTTCGCTTACAAAATTACTTGCCAATTACACTTAGATGATCCCGGTGTAATTGCCATGTAAACTGCACCCTGGCTGAGATAGCCCAAATCATCAATTTAACTTTACTCTCTCATCATATGTTACTTACCACATAATTAAATAAGAGGTCAACTACCATCACAATTTTGTATCTCCCCAACAAAATGAAGTAGCTACATTTGTCACAGATTTAACATTTATGACAATATGCAACACACCTCCAGGTATAATATCAGAAGCTTTAAAAAAGTAAGAATACTATGTACTCTTGAGAAAAAAATCAAGTTCATGATAAAAAGATAAGCATTACAAAACCTTTGTTTTCCTTGGGGAATAAAAAAGGCACTAAGATATAAAGGCAAAAATCCTCATTCTTCCTGAGGAGACTTCCTTTCTGAAACCTCAGATAATAAAAACATTTCCAAGCATTTGAATGTGAATTTAGCTCTTTCAACAAATCATAATTTCTTTCAAACAAACAGTTGAGCTTTTGTTTGTGGAAGGTAAATGTATTTTACTAAAGTTGACTTTGCTAATATATTTTATACAAGAATTAGATAGATGGGAGAGATCCTGAATGTAGATGGAGCCTCTTAGTGACCACATTTTCATTTGCTTTTCTGAATGCTGCCCCTCACCTAGCACAGGTAATCACACTGACTTCCCAGCATGGCCACATTAGGCCAAACGGATTCTCACACAGAGGCTCTGTCTAAAGGGACCAGTTGACTTCCAGAAGGCACTGCTCTGAGGCTCTGATTGAAAAAGAGGTCAGTGCCGGTCCAAATATCTCTCTGTCTCCTGCGGTGGAATAATTGACGAGCAGCAGCCCCCACAGATGTGGAGTCACGAAGGTGATGGATGAATATAAGTACATTATCCACACGTGCATCTGCTAATATACAGGTCCCAGTGCATAAACCAGGACTTAAGAATATTGTGTGGATTTAGGACAATCCCTGAAGGACCCCAGTTCCATTTAAAATGTGTTTGGTGGCCTGGGGCAGATCTATTCCAACTCCCACGTGCTTCATGCTTTTGAAAGGAGAAACCAAACTGCTTTAAAAATAAATGTAATAAATTTTTGAATGTCAAGGCATTAACATCCTATCTAGTCATATAGTCTTCATATTTGAAATGGTAATATTAACCTGTGGAATTGTTTTAGCCTTTGTAATATCTGAGTTAGCATTTTTATTTTCCTTGTGTTTTCTGCCATAGGGGATGAATTACATCCTGAAAACAGAAGAACACATTCCTGTTTTTCCTTCTATGGGTGTTTTTCTTGTTACAAACATGCCATACAATACCCAGAAAACTCTGTGACCAGAGTCCATTTCAGTTCAGAAATAGTAAAGGAAATAATTTAACTTGCAGACATTTTCCGTTATTGTGTGATGACTTTATAATATTAGTTATAATTTTCTGTCTACAATGGTTGTAACACTGCTTTTACAAATGCTCATTCATTCATTTAGTAGATATCTTTAGTAACTATTGTGCATGAGGGAGGCTGGGTGTCAGAGGAGACACCAAAGAAATACAAGTTGTCCCTGAAGTACGTGACAATCACAGGTGAATCGTTGAGCAAATGGTGGACAGGGAGAAACAGCATCTCTAGGAACACCTGAGCTGCTCATACCACATGTTCCCAGGTCTCTACAGAGGATGTGTGCCATCTCCACAAAATAAACAAAGCATCTTCACATATAATGTGTTTATTTGATCTTCACAAAAACCTTCAGCAGATGTGAAAAGCATTTTTCTGACTAATGTGAAGATCTGTGTCAGATCTTGTACCCTAATATCATTTATATCAGATGAATTATTTCAATATTCCAAAATTCCATGTAACACTGTAGATAAGCAGGATCTGCACTGGGGTTTACACAGGGAGAGAGGTGGTAGGTGACAGCCCCCCAGTTCCTGGGAGCTCGGTCATGCCCTGGCTCTTGTCTATATAGTGTCCTATAGCCTGCACGTGAGCCCTCCGAGTGCAAACTTTCCTTCAGTGCTTAGCAGAGCACCACCCTAAATAGGAAGTATTTAATAAATGCAGTGTTTCCCTGGCACTCTAAATTAAAACATTCATTACATCCTGAAAAGAATGCTAAATAAAGTAATAATTACTGCAATGTCTGAACACCAACAATTTCCAAAACAACCAGAACTGCTGAATATTATGGCCCAAGAGGCCATAACCTGCATCAGGCAACAAGTATATGCCCAGGTGCTTTGAATAGTTCAGGGAGCCTTTAAGCTGAAAAGGGAAGACAATACCATTTGCCTCTTGGATACACAGAATAGAGTTATATGAGCAAAGAAGTATGGTCCAGAACTTTCACATGTCCAAAATGAGCCTCCTGTCCCTATGCACCAACCTCAAAATGCCCACATGCTGTAACTTCCCAGCAGACTTTTCCACTGCCAAGCAGCCAAAGGAAGTAACTCAAGCCTAGGAGCTGAGTACTCAAATCCCCCAAAGAGAAGTACTGTTGCTCCCTACTAAACTCTCAGCCACTCACCTTAAACTCATGGGAGTGAAGGGAGGGGGAGGGACAAGCAAATGGAATTTCAAAGTTCCTACAAGGCCCCAGCCCTGCTTCGTGAGGCTGGGGGAGGTGGCAGCCAAAGTCACAGAAATCAGGCTCTTGCATCTGACTGCCTCCCTTTAGCAGTGCAGTACAGCTGCGTGGCAGCAGGGGCCCTGGGAAGCTCAGCCTGCTGGTGCCAGGCCTGCCTGTCTGTCAGCAGAGGAAGTTAGAGAGGAAGAGGTAGACACCAGGAAGTGGGGAAAGGGCTTGTTTTAACTTCAAGTACGACCCAGTGATTCCACTTCTGGGAATGTATCCAAAGAAACCAGAACACTAACTCTGAAGAACACAAGCACCTCTGTGTTCACTGCAACATTACTTACAATGGCCAAGATTTGGAAGCAGCCCAGGTGTCCCTCAGTCGATGAGGGATAAAAAAAACTATGGTACATTTACACAATGGAATACTACGTGGTCATAAATAAAAAAGAAAATTGTACCCTTTGTGACATCATGGATGGACCAGAGAACATTATGCTAAGTGAAATAAGCCAGTCAGAAAAATACAAATGCCATATGATTTCACTCATATGTGGAATCTAATGAACAAACTGAACTAGCAAGCAAAATAGAGACAGACTCATAGATAGAGAGCAGGATGACAGGTCTGAAAAGGGTTGGGGAGGAGGGTAGAGGGATCAAGCAAAAATGGAAAAAGAAAAGAGAAAGCACTCATGGACACAGACAACTATGTGGTAATTGCCAGGGGTAGAGGGAATGAGTGGAGGCAGAAGAGGGTATAGTAGGGGTGTCAAACTTTTCCCCACATCAGCTTTGTGGTCGCCTTCAAAGGGCTGAATATAATGTTAGGACTGCATAAGTGTAACTACTCCTTAACTAGGGATAAGGAGCTTGGTGCTGCCACTAGGTAGAAACAAGGTGCTGGGCCGGATAAAACAAGGTGGAGGGCCAGATTTGGCCCTCTGGCCTTGTGTTTGCCACCTCTGGTATAAGAGAAATAAATGGTGATGGAAAAAAATGTTTTTTAGGGAGAGGAGGAAGAGAGGGAGAGAAACATCCATTGGTTGCCTCTCATACACCCCCAAATGGGAATCAAACTGGCGACCTTTTGGTTTGCAGGCTGGTACTCAATCCACTAAGCCAGACCAGGTAGGGTTTAACTTGCCTTAAAAAAGAAGAAATTTTTACCCTTGTGACAGCATGGATGGACATGGAGAACATTCTGCTAAGTGAATAAGGTAGTCAGAGAAAGACAAATACCATATGATTTCACTCATATGTGGAATCTAATGAACAAACTGAACTAACAAGGAAAATGGGGATAAACTCACAGATGGAAAGCAGGATGACAGCTTGTGGGTGGGGGAGGTTAGGGGGTGGAGGAATCAAGCAAAAAGGAGAAAGGACTCATGGACATGGACAACAACAGTGTGGTGATTGCTGGGGGGAGAGAGTATAAGGGGACTAAATGTTAATATAAAAATATACGATAAAGATTAAATCTAATTAATTAATTATTTTTTAAAAAGGAACTGAAACATGGAGCAGAGGTGGAGATAGGAGGGTAAGCAAATGGAAAGTAGCTGAATGTATTTGGAGAACTTCTACTTAGGGTGATGATACAATGGAGGAAAATTTTCAGACCCTTCAAGGGTACCAAGACTGTAAGCACTGTCTACAGGATTTTGGTGCTTCTGTTGCCACCTTGTGGTAGCCACCTCAAATTGCAGGTGCCAATCCTAAAACGAACAACAAAATTCTAGGAAAGGTGGGCTTTAAAATCTACCCTTATGAACAGCAGTGTGGGGATTGATTGTCCCAGAGAGGAGGTGAGCTGGGCTGAGGAGGTCAAAGGGGAAAAAGCTGGGAAAACTATAATGTAATAACATTAAAATTTAATAAACATACATTTTAAAAAGGTAAAAAAGAAATAAAACTATAAAGAAAGTAAAAGCTACCCCTATAAACACAACTTCAAAACTCTGTATACACACAAACACTTTTTAGGAACTGTAGCAAAAGCTGTCACTGGGTTAAGACAGACTGTCATTACATGAGAGCCTTGAGTGGCTGCTGTAGACAAAACACTGATGGAACCAAGAAGGGACCCATACTCAACTAACCTGAATGCTCACTGCAGTGTTATTTGCAAAAGTGTAAATAAGGGGGCAGCTTACATGGCCATCATCATAAGAATGATTGAATAAACTGCGGCACATCCACACAGAAAATACTGAGAAGCTGCTAAAATGTGCAGTGATTTTCATGCACTAATGGAAGGATATCTGAGATGTGTTTAGATACAAAAAAAAAAAGTCATTCAACAGTATATATAATGTGAATTTAAAATCCTTTAAAAGTGTGCATTTTTACATCAAAAGGTCCAAAAGGATATAGAACAAATGGTTTGTGTTGGTTACCCAGGGGAGGGAAGCTTTTCACTTTGAATTTTATGCTCTTTTATACAGTTTGAATTTTTTCCGGTCAGTATAACTGAATGTTTTTCTTTAACTACAGTCCCATAATTACAGCTTCACCTCCAGCTCTACCGTCAGCACCTGGCCCTGATGGTCACTACGCTCTGGTAATATCCGCTCCCTCTCCTTTACACACACACTGCTTGTCCTGGTCCCATTCCCTGCTTTCACACACTCCTAGAATAGCCCCAGGATATCAGTCCCACTCCACACACAGAGAAGCTTTCAGTCAATTTCCACAGCCTTCCACATATTCGAGTCGGGCCAGATCTGTCAGCTATGGGGCAGATGTCTTCCTGTGCTATTTTCAAGGACGTTAGTAGCCTGGGAGGAGACCCAGAAAGATGAAACAGAAGCTGGTAGTGAGATTTCTGACTAGACAAGAGAATGCATCAAAAAGAAAACTGCTGAACATTCTATGTACTTCCAGCCAAGATGGAGGCATAGGTAGACACACTGTGCCTCCTCGTACAACCAAAATAAGGACAACAACAATTTAGAAACAAAAAACAACCAGTACTGACAGAAAATTGAACTGTATGGAAGTCTGACAACCAAGGAGTTAAAGTAGACACATTCATCTAGACCAGTAGGAAGGGCAGAGTCGGGTGGCTGGGTAGAGAGGACTCTTGGCAAGGTGGCAGCAAGCAGACCCAGAGAGGCAGTGGATTGTGGAGGGGCACAATGCACAAGGCAGCTGGCAGACTGGGCAAGTCCCACACTCGTGTGCAGATAAACCGGGCAAAACTGGGGAATGAGACAGATGGCACAACCCAGGGTCCCAGTGCTGGAAATAAAGCCTCAAAACACCTATTGAAAACACCTGTGGGAGTTGAGGTGCCTGGAGATACTCCCAGCCTCACAGAAGAGTTCGTTGGAGAGACCCACAGGGTCCTAGAATGTACACAAGTGCACCCACATGGGAATCAGCACCAGAAGGGCCCAATTGGCTTGGGGAAAGCAGGGCAAGCGACTGAAATCTGGCAGAGAGTGGAGCTAGTGCCACTGTTCCCTCTTGTACCCTCCCCCCAGACAGTATCACAAACCAGCGACGTGTGTAGCCCCACCCCAGGGAACAGCTAAGGCTCTGCCCCTCACCATGTAACTGGAGTGTCAAGAAAAAAACCAATGGCCCAAATAAAAGAACAGATCAAAGCTCCAGAAAAAATACAACTAAGTGACAAAGAGATAGTCAACCTATCAGATGCACAGTTCAAAACACTGGTGATCAGGATGCTCACAGAATTTGTTGAATTTAGTCACAAATTAGATGAAAACATGAAGGCTATGCTAAGTGAAATAAAGGAAAATGTACAGGAAACCAATAGTGATGGGAAGGAAACTGGGACTCATATCAATGGAGTAGACCAGAAGGAAGAAAGAAGCATCCAATCAGAAAAGAATGAAGAAACAAGAATTCAAAAACAAAAAAATGAGGAAAGGCATAGGAACCTCCAGGACATCTTTAAACATTCCAACATCTGAATTACACGGGTACCAGGAGAAGAGGAAGAGCAACAAGTGGAAAACTTATTTGAACAAATAATAAAGGAGAACTTACCCAATATGGCAAAGGAAATAGACTTCCAGGAAGTCCAGGAAGCTCAGAGAGTCCCAAAGAACTTGGGCCCAAGGAGGAACACACCAAGGCACATCATAATTACATTACCCAAGATTAAAGTGAAGGAGAGAATACTAGAAACAGCAAGAGATAAGGAGGCAGTTACCTACAAAGGAGTTCCCATCAGACTGTCAGCTGATTTCTCAAAAGAGACCTTGCAGGCAAGAAGGGGCTGGAAAGAAGTATTCCAAGTCATGGAAGGCAAGGACCTACATCCAAGATTGCTCTATCCAGCAAAGCTTTCATTTAGAATGGAAGGGCAGATAAAGTGCTTCCCAGATAAGGTCAAGTTAAAGGAGTTCATCATCACCAAGCCCTTATTTTATGAAATGTTAAAGGGACTTATCTAAGAAAAAGAAGATAAAAAACATGTATAGTAAAATGACAGCAAACTCACAATTATTAACAACCACACCTAAAACAAAAACAAAAACAAAAAGAAACTAAGCAATCAACTAGAACAGGAACAGAATCACAGAAATGGAGATCACATGGAGGGTTAGCAACAGGGGAGTGGGAGAAGGAGAGAGGGGGAGAAGGTATGGAGAACAGGTAGCATAGATGGTAGGTAGAAAATAGACAGGGGAGGGCAAGAATAGTATGGGAAATGTAGAAGCTAAAGAACTTACATGTATGACGCATGGACATGAACTAAAGGGGGGGAATGTGTGTGGGAGGGGGTGTGCAGTGTCGAGGGGATTGAAGGGGGAGGGAAGGGGGGAAAAGGGACAACTGTAATAACATAATCAATAAAATATATTTTTAAAAGAAGGAGAACTGTTGATGTGCCTCTCCAGCCCATTTCTCTCTAACCTATCTTCTCTACTCTCTTCTTATCGACCTCCCATGCACCCCTGGCCCACATTCTCTCCACTTTTTTCATTGCTCAGACATCATTTCATCCACTCATTCAACACAGCCTCCCTGCCCTTAGGTTTGTTCCACTCATGACTAGTAAGCAAACTCCTTAGAGCACAGGTGGCAAACACAAGGCCTGTAGGCCAAATTCAACCCTCTAGCTTGTTTCATCCGGTCTGGCACCGTGTTTCTACCCGGCTGCACCGAGCTCTCGCTGAACTGTTAAGGAGTAGTTACATTTATATAATCCTAAAATTACATTTGGCCCTTTGAAGGCAACTGCAAAGCTGATGTGGACTCCAGTGAAAGTGAGTTTGACACCTCTGCCTTAGAACATACTGGTCTTTGCAGAACTGGGATCCAGACGAGCTGCTGCCAGTGGCAGAGGTCTGCCACCTGCTTCTCAGCCTGGGTTTCATTCAGTCTGCCTGGCCCAGGATTCCTCTAACCACTGAGATTCCCATGCTCTTTAGGAACCAAGTCCCCCAAAGAGTTTCTTTTAAAACATTTTCTATTCATATCACAGAAAAGTGACTCATCTCCTTAATACATAAAAATCTCCCATAAATCCTGAAGCAAAAGGCCAATGACCCAACAGAAAAATAGCCAAGAAGAATATGAGCGGGTAGTTCTCAAGAAAGAAATACAAATGCCTCCTAGGAGTATAAAGAAGAACTCAACTCCACTTAAATACAGGAAATACAAACTAAACTACAATGAGATGCCATTGGTAACTATCACAGGAACAAACCTCAACCAACGTGACAGCATTCTCCAACAGCAAGGATGTGGAGAAATGTGCCTTCTCATGCACTGCTGAGTACACACTGCTACAATCTCTATCAGGCTCTATTTGGCAATACACGAACATTTTCAATGTGTATAATCTTTCACCCAGAAATTTCACATGGAAGACATTTATTCTAAAGACATAACTATACTGTGCAAGATGATGAAGATCCAAGGATATTCACAGAAGCACTGTTTATAGCTGAGAGAGAGTGCAAGCACCCTAAGTTTTTACCAACAGCGGACTGGTCACACCAGTCACGGCACACTCACACACAGAACACTGTGCAGCCACTCAAAGGGGTGGTGCAGCTGTACACTGATTTTGAATTATCGTTAATGCGTGTTAAGGGAACAAGGTTAAGTATGCATATGCATTTGCTTTCAAATACTTGAAATAACTCTGAAAGCACATAAAGAAGGACAATGGCTGCCTGAAGGGAAGAGAATGAGTGACTCAGGGGATAAAGGTGGAAGGTTTACTTTTGACTTTCTATGTTTTTATACTCCCTTCCCTTATTTACCATTAGAATGTTGAGTTATATCCATACATTAGTTAGTCATGTAAAGGGACTCATAACTTACTGCCTGACCCTTCAAATGCTATACACTCACAGCGCTGTCTGTGATGCCCGGAGTTACTCTCTCATTTGAGCCATGGGCTTCACCCAGCTAACCTACACCAGCAGGGACCCACCCCATGGCACTGGGGGTTGATCCATGTCACTCTCATGTGTTAAAATAAAGTCAAACCTTCAACGAATCTCCATTTCCCCCGGAGAAAAGGTCAGTCCATTAAAAAGACAATCTCCTTTACCACCCAGTCCCAACCTGCAAAACTCCAACTCCATCTCATCCACAGCAGACAACTCACCACACCTCCCTCCCCTGCCCACAAAAGCCCCTCCCATCTCCTCTCCTTCCCTGTCCATCCAACAAATCACACAGACCCTATGAGGTGTCCATCACATTACCTCCTGGAGCCTTCCCTACCCTCCAGGAAGAACCAGTGAAACTTCTCTGTGCCCTGAACAGCACTTTGCCTATCCTACAAAAAATTTACTGCTCAAAATTGCATTACATTCACCACTTATGGGTCTACAGATGACTACATTGAATCTCTGGTCATCTTCCTTAGACTGGAAACCCCCGGAAGAAAGAAGCCTAACTCATTCTTTGTGTATTCCTAGCACCTAATAGCCGCCTGGCACTCACAGGTCCTTAAGATACCTGAACTCACTGTCACCATTTCCCCCATTTTCTCACGTATCAAACTGAGTTAAGAATGTTGTTTTTCCAAGCATATTTCTATGAGGTTGGTTAATGGTTGCCCGCATGACCCATACAAATTTATCTCCCAAGTGTAAGCCAAGCCCTGAGCTTGGTCTTTTCCCCAATCCTCACACAGCTCTCTGGTGTCAGTTGGACCTGTTTCTCCTACTGGACACTCTGATTGGCTACAGTTAAAAAACAAACAAACAAACAAAACCCTTTTGGTTTGTTTTCCCACAGCTGATTTCACAGCACATGGTAACCATTTGGTGCATTGGGCATGCACAAAAACTACTTGGAAGATCAGAGTTATCTTTTCAAGAGCAAAGGGAGAAGTTGATATCCTGTTCTGCTACTTTTTAACTCTGAAGACTATAAAATCTCTTAAAGGAAAAAAAAATATCTAAATAGTCTGCCCAAAACTACTTATGATGCTTGTACTCAAATGCAGTTTTTGCTGAATTTTGCTTCTCTAGCCAATAAAAATGGTGGTGAGGGAAACAATGTAAATGTCTGTCAACAGGTAAATGAATAAACAGTGTGGTATATCTATGCAATGGAATGTTACTCAGCAACAAAAATGAATGAACAATTAAAACACATAATATTGAAATAAGTGTGCTGGGTGAAAGAAACCAGACTTTCCCCCCAAAAGAGACAGTGCATGTTGGTTGATTCCATCTATGTAAAATTCTAGAAAGTACAAACTACTCTAATCAACAATAGTAACAGAAAGCAGATCTGATTGCTCAGAGATGGGAGAAAGGCCAGTAGGAAGGAGGGAAGAATTACCAAGGATTGTGAGGAAGCTTTTGTAGGTGATGGATTTGTTCACTGTCTTTATTGTGGTGGTGCTTTCATGGGTATGTACATTTGTCAGTTTGTGGAAACTTGCAAAATGGTATACTCTAAATAGATATGATTTTGTTATGTCAATTAGACCTCACTACAGGTATTTAAAAAAGTGGACAGAGGTGAGAGAGGAGAGAATCCATCCAAGAACATATGCATGCACTGCAGTTTCCAAAAGTGGCTTTCAAAGAAAAGGAATGTTCAGTATGTTCAATACTGACCAATACCTTTCTAGAATGACATTTTCCTGGAAGTGTCATTTTCTGGGAAGACAGGAATTGTATTTTTGAAAGGAGCAGCCAGGTTGCAAGCAGATGATTAATTATCATGGAAAATCATTGATGTATCATTGCAATTTCACAGTATTTCTTACAGTCAAAATAAAGCATCTCTCATAAAGGTATTGTGAAGCTTTAATTGATTTGTGTTGGTAAAAACCCTTGGTTACCATCATGGAAAATAATTGAATTAGGTATCAAAATATAAATGTACAAGTCTTGTTATTGTTTTCATATTTGTTTTTCTTTACAATAAACATTGCAGCGTGCCAACTATTCTAACACAGTATTAAGCCACAGGAGATACTGAACTCAGGGCCTTGTACATCTGTTGACTTGATGTTAAGTTACAGAATCTATAGAGATGTTTAAAGAAACTCAGGTAGCTACCTGCCTCTGCATGCTGAATAATCTTGCAAATACTATTTGCCTACTCATTAACAAGCAGTAATGACTTATGCAGGGTGAAGTAAGGAATATAAATCTGTAGGCTTAGCTGTACACATACTTCCTTTATGATAAGGTAGGTATTTTTCCTTCTTTTGAGAAGAATAACCTAATATTAACCCAGCATCACAACAAAGAAATGCAATAAAAAATATAAATGACAATATTGATCAGAAGACAATGTAGACATTGTCCTCAGGGAGACAGAGTAGAGGAACTCAGAGTTTAAAGGTGTTTATTAAAAGGCTCTATTTGGAGTAACAGTCAAGCATGAATATAACAAGTGACTCAGTAATTGTCTTTCAGAGTCACTCAATGGAATCCACACACACTAGGTCTTCAGTAATGGTTAGACAGTATTACTCATAATTGCAGAAGTGAAATTTGAGACTGACCCAGCATCCAGTGAACAGGTCTGGACATCACAACCCCTAACTATTTGCAAAGCAGAGATAGAGATGTCGCTGTGTTATCTCTATTCAAACCGATGTGATCAGACATGAGCATGGAGCGACCTGGTTCAAGAAAGTGTTGCTCTTTAGGCAGAAACAAGTTTATTCTTTAAGAGATAAACATGTTAGAAGGACTCTGCTGTGGATCTAAAGGAGAAACCCACAGCAAAGGGGATGATGGTTTCCACACTTTGGATGACAATGTCACTGGGAGACAGTAAGCAAGGCTGTCTGCAAGTCTTTGTGGTCAGCTGTAGAGCGTTCTGCTATTTATAAGGCTAGAACACAGTAGTCACAAGCCACGTGTGGAAAATTAAATGTAAATATAAGTTAGTTAGAATTTAAAATGCATTTCCTCAGTTGCTCTTGCCATATTCTAAGTGTTCAGCAGATACATGTGGTTAGTGGCTCCCATAGTGGACAAAGTAATATAAAATATTCCATCATCCCAAAAGTTCCAGTGGGTAGTGTTGGGCTGGAATGAGGCAGAGGACAGCATGGGGATGCTAAATAAGGAATATAGATTTGTGATATAGATTTGAGAGCAGGACATCGGTTATTAGTGGTCATGTCACTCAACCCCCAAAGAGAAGAGAGACCTTGCTTGGTTCATACTCTTTTAGCCTGGCTTTCAGTAAAAAGAGTTGAAGCACTCTTTATGTCCCCATGCCCTCTGGGACCTCAAAAACTAAATGTGTGTTTCCCATAAAATATTAAATCAAGAGAAATTAAGACAGCACACTTAATGTGAAATAAAGTTCATATATTCCTGTTTAAACACAGATTAGAATTTCTGTCAGAACAATGCCAGTGAAGAGTTGACATTCTAATTAATACAATTTACATTATAAAGCACTGAATATCTTTATCTTGCTATTATGAAATGCCCTCTTTAAAAAAATCAATGCTCTACTCAACAGGGAATTGAGTACTAAGGGCAGTATTTAAAAACCCATGTACAAGAGAGGTGTTTAAGGTTACTGGCATTTTTACACACCATCAACCAAGGTCTCTAAAAAGGGAAGCAATACACTCATCCTCTACCACACAGTTTTGTCATTCTTTCCCAAACAGAAGACTGTTTGCATGGAGCCACAAGATTTTCAGATTGTTTTTCTCACGATGATTTAAAATACTGCAAAACACAAACACCAAAAAAGCATTCTCTCTCTATCTCTCTCTCCCCTTCTCTCCCCCTCTCTCTCTGCACCCCACCCCCTGCCTTTTCTCACCTCCTCTTTCCTCCCTTTCTCTCATCTCTCTCTCACTTAACACAAGGGAGCAGTCCTGGAATCCCGTGAACTCATACGCGCAGAGTCTCACACAGTGCTTATTCAATCCATATTCTGAGTGTGTAAAAGGGGCAGAAAATCAGCCCCACAGTTGGGTACCCAAGGATTCGTGTTCATTACCTTTGTCAATTTTATGCTATCGGTGAAAGGAATAAAGATGAGATCCTTAAAGCTTGAATTTTCATTTCCTATGACAATGTGCTTTTTCTTCATGCTTTATCACACTCCACTCCTTGGTTCCCACCCCTTCATAATTGATATCGGCCATTTGAAGCATTCAGCGAAAACCTCACGAGGTTCATCAAACATCCCCCAGTCTATAACTCTTGCTCCTAACGTATTCAGAAGCATATCCATCCAAGTGTTTTCCACTTCCCCTGCACAGCGGTCCCTCTGCACAGGGACAAATGTAATGACAGTTGTATTAATTATATGCCGAAAACCCACATCGCCGCAAAAATGATGGAGATCATCGCTTTAAATATTTTATTAAAATAACCCAGTGTAGAACTGATAAAGTAGACCCTCTTGATAATGAGAGGTTCATTAATTTTACAAGAATTCTAGAAAGCTTAGAATGGTCATCAAAATTATCTCTTTCATTTATATTTTCTTAAGAAAAGGAGAACCTTCAATCATTACTTTAGAAGAGAGAAGGGTCTAATAAAATTTTCTAAGGTATTTTTTAAAATACTAACTTTCTGGAAAAAGTTTTGAAAAATAGCTTGAAATATGGAGGATTTAGATTTCTTAGTTTTACTGGAAATGCCTATAAATTTTCAGCTGCTGCAGTTTACCCCGTTAAAACTTGGGTTCGTTAGCGTATAATGACTTCTGATAAATAAAATCGATATTCTCCGTAAACAAACCAGCAGTGCCCTAAAGCCCTTTCATTACTAACAGCAAAAGCAGCCTGGTCTTGCCTACCAAGTGCGTCTCCAGGTACAGTTTAAGGCCATCCGTCTCTGCTTTGGGCGGTGCCCAGTTCTCCGTGGTTTCCGTGGCTTCGTTTAACCATTGAATGAATTCGTCCAGCTTGTTTACAAACCCCTTGTGACAAAAAAGAAAGGGAGAAAAAAGGACAAGAAAAGCATGTTAGTTGGTTATTTTTTAAAGCCAGCCTTAAATATTCCCAACCTCACTGCTGGTAAAATCGATACCACTGCACTCCCATCCTAGTCTCACACTGTGGAATGAATTTTCCAGTATTCCTGGCACTAAAACCTATCAAAATGGAAAGAAACTGTCCATGACTTCCTCTCAGTTTCTTTCCTAGGAACACTTTTCTGAGACATTTGGATTGGACTCTGGGGTGTCATTGTAAAAGTGACCTAAAATCATCAAAACATTTCCAGTGTCTCACAACTCCTCTCACCAAAAAACAGGTCAGGTCTGCTAGTAACACTCCCTGCCTTTGGGGGATAAAAGCACTTCTGTAAAGATGGTACTCTTTATTTAACGGAACTAGAAATCTCTTTTTTAAGTCACAGAAATGTTTTAAGGGACCTGGATGAGTTCAAATGACAGCCCCAACGTTTGTGGCCGAGCCTGGGTTGTAAGACAGGAGAGCAGAAAAGACAGAACCAATGAACAAAGTAAACACTTGACTCTGGGTGTGTCCCGGACATAAAGAAATATTCTTGGCTAGGAAGCACAAATCAAAATAATCTTGCAATTTTTCAAATAGTGGTTATAAAAATTTATTGACCATTTAAAAGAACACATCTGTAGAAACGGAAATTATTTTGAAAAAAAGGAAAGCCCAGCTATGAACCTAAGGCAAGGAAATGGGGCTCGGTGCCTGCTCTCCATGTCTAGGTAAACAGCTCCACCTGGAGGTCAAAAGGAGTAAAGACAGGACATGACATTTGTACTCAGGGAGATGGCCTGTGATACCTATTAAACTAACCTGTTTTCCACGTTTTGCCTTTTGATTAATTTTCAATAATATTTTTAATGTTTAACAGGATATCCAGAGACTAAAGTGATAACAAGCGAAGCCTCATTTTCTTTAATCATGCTTCTCAGAAACTACATTTTGTCATTAAGTTTTCTCCTACATAATAGTTGAAGACTCATAAACCTTTAACTCAAGCAATTGATTGGCCTCAAAATAATTATTAGAAGAAAACAAGTGGCACTGAGAACAGCAGTAAAGAGAAAGCAGACAAATAACACTCAGAAACACATTTCTGTCAAAGGGAGAAGCAGCAGAGAGGTGGACCTGGCGGCCCACGCAGTGGGGTCAGCAGTCCCACCATGCTCCGGCGTGAGTCTGTTGGCCCACGCTGTGGCGTGTCTCGTGTTTCCCAGGTTCCTGGGTGCTACCCCAAGTGTTCCCTCTTGAAAACACCCATCCTGTGCCAAGTTACATAGGACACTCACACCCATCCTTTAGAAAAATCTAAATTTCTCATATTGTAACTTGTTCCAAATGCTAGGAATCCATGCCAAGTAATTAGTTTTGGCCTTTCTCATATAGGTAGTCTGTTAGAAATGGAGCCCCTAGTTATTTTTTCTCATTTTTTACGTTTTTTAATTAAAGAGTTATAGTTTATTATTATCAATTGCCCTTTGTTTCCCCACTTTTTAATTTATTTTTACTGTATTTTTCCATTACCATTCGAGTTCTAACTCTTGATATTCTCATAATTATATTCTGGGAAAAATTAAGATAGCTTTTGCTGATCAAATGAACTTATATCTGCAGAACCTCATCAGAATGTCAGAATCTGGAAGATTGATAATTGTGAGTTGAATAAGTTGAATATAGTATTTTATAGCACTTATACTATTAAATAGTAGGTATTATTGAATTTGCACTTGAATTGTTATATCTGTATGTATAAATTGGTTTGGGGAAAATTAAGTCAAGAAGTAAATTATTTTGGAAACAATCGGTTAAATCCAAAAAGACAAATGTAAAAGATGTTATTTGAAATATAACTATTCATATATTCTCTTCCTCCAAAAAACAAGCAAACAAAACAGTGTGTGTGTGTGTGTGTGTGTGTGTGTGTATGCATGGACACCTCATAATAACAAATATCAGTCTTAGCCAAAGAGCATTAAACACTGTGGTTCAGATTTCCTGACAGAATCATAATTAAACAGCAAGGTGAAATTTGTGAGATGCAGGTTAGGCAAAAACCATGAGACCCAGTGAACTTTCTGGATGATCTGCCCTCATAGCCCAGCCAGCCAGAAACACCAAGGCTGCCCGCTATGGAGGACACAGAGGTCCTTTCAAGGCATGGTTCTGGGCTCCCTCTGAATTACATCCCATCCGTACTGATTTTCATCTGTTACACATTTTCTCAACTCTTCTCTTGCCAGTGCTGAAGAGTTTCATGGATCACAATGAAATCTGACAATCACTATTCTTAACTTGTAGCAAAAAGATAAGCACTCCTCCTTTTAAGGAGATCTTAACTTTCCTCCTCCTCCTCTCCTGCTTAGGTGTGTAGTCACAAGAAAATAAACAGAAATCATGAAAGCAAGGGAAACTGGGGTCCATCTGGTTCTTGACACCTTTCTCACCTGCTATTTCTCTACCTCTCCCAGACCCTTTAACTGTGTACTGTCACCAAGGCTCTGTGCAGTGATGCCCATGTCATGACATACTCTTCTGAGAAAGACTAAGTAAGTGGCCCTGGCTGGTGTAGCTCAGTGGATTGAGCTCCAGCCTGCGAACTGAAGGGTCACCAGTTCAATCCTCAGTCAGGGAACATCCCTGTGCTGCGGGCCAGTTCCTGGGTAGGGGGCACACGAGAGGCAATCACACACTGATGTTTCTCTCCCTCTCGTTCTCCCTCTCTTCCTCTCTACCTAAAAATAAAATAAGTAAAATCTTTAAAAAAAAAGGAATACCAAGTAAGTGCCACTCGATACAACAAGCCATGTGATGTGCTGGAGAATTCACGTGTGGACACATACATGAATATTTGATGCTCATTTTCAGAATCTCTGCTAGAGTCTTTGGGGTATGAATGAAGGAAAATGAGGCTGATGTAAACAAAAACATAGGAAAATGGAGAAAAGTAAAAAATTTTATTTTGTAATACAGATCAAGTCCTAACACAACAAATATTGATCATTCATTCATTCTTTTAACAAATAATTATTAAGTGCCCACTCTGCTTAAAGCACACTGCTGTGCAGTATTGGGAATAAAAAAGATAAATATCATTGCAACAAAAAATTTCAGCAGAAACAAAGCATGTCTAAGCACTGGCCTACTGAATTCAAGTCATTTTAATCATTTTTTTAGTTTTACAATAAATAGAGAGTTGGAATACTCTGGATTTTCTTCTGAAATGTACGCTGCCTCTATCAGAATTCTGTCTGTACCCAATCTTGTCTCTATCCTCAGTATTTGACCTAACTGTGCTTATTTCTCTAATATTCTCGGTTACCTGGAGAGTTGCAGATAACTATAAAAATTAGATTTTCTTCAGGACTCAGTCCAATGCTGCCACCGAACTACAAAAAAAGCACACTTTATGCACATCCACCTCACTGCCACAGGCTGATTACAAACATTGAAAGGCCATATTTTAATGCCTTCATTGTCCAAACTCCTGCTGATACATCCTATCTGTTCAGTCTCTCTCCGGACAGTCTCCACCACTGGCCTGCTCACTGGCCCCTCTCTACCCCTTCTTCCATTACCACTCTCTGACTCCTTGTCAAGCTCTCCAGGGACCCACTGAGGGTGACCCAGTCCACAGGCCCCTTCTTTGCCGGCCACCCCCTTAACTGTTTCCCCCAGGTGTGTTCCTCGCCATGCTCATATGTAATACATATTCTAAGAGTCTGCAGACTGTCAATTGGAGCCAAGCCAGGATTCAGCTTCCAGAGGAAACCCTGGTTATCCAACGTGGGAGAGAAAGGAGCAGCTCTTAGCCCTGCTACCACCAGTTGGCAACACACTCCCCACACGCAAAGCATTTGCATTTTGAAAATTCCTTAATGAGGTGCTTTGAAAAAAATCCTACGTTTACACTTGCTAAAGCATCAATCTATTTAAAGACTAAGAAGCATAGTCAAAGTGCATGCAAATGTACACTTAGAGGTTTGTAAAAAATAATTTGCTAGAGCCCTCAGCTGGTTAACATGCATTTGAAAATTATATTATATTAAATTTACATTTGAGTCTTGCAAATAGCTACACTCTGATGGCAGGTTAAGAATACCCATTATTTCACTGATTTTCCTACCTATTTCTCTCCTATAGCAGAGGTAGCTCGGGTAAATAAATATAAATGGAGGGGGGGCGGTAATTAATTACTGTTGTGCCTGGCAAGGCCGTCATGTGCAGCAGGAATGAAAAGAAGAACCTCTTGTACCAGATATGGGACCAGGTAACAACGATACAGTAGGAAACAAGAGATGGTCTCTGCCTTACAGAGCTGAAAGAGTAGGGATAATCTTTTTTTTTTATAGAATTATATAATTTTAGACCCAATTGAAATGAAAAACTATTTGCCTAAAAGGGAGAAGGGGGAGTACACAACAGGAAGCAGACGCTGCATTGTCACTCCAAGTCTGTGATGTGGAGCTGATTGTGGCCATTTTACAGATGAGGAAACTGATGGTCAAAGCAGGTGAGTGACTTGACTAGTGGCAGAGTTGGGACTTGAACCCGATCTCACTCCGAGTCTGTTTCTCTCATGGCACCGAAGTGACCTCGAGAAACAGCACACCTGGAGACACGTCATCAGCCCGGGTTAAGGGAAAGCACATTTCTCCCAGCCCCACAGCCCTGACACTGAGGTAAAATTCTCTGAACTCTGAGCCCTTCCTCCTTCACGTTCACTATTTTCTGTTAATTTTTTTCGAAAGGGGATTTGTGACGAGGCTGGATGCTTAATAAGAAACATAAATTTACTTAGGGTAAGGGTAAGAGAAGAGCAACTTCTTTTTAGCAAGCAAAATCACTTCGAAGTTCATTTCTAATTCACAGAAAATTTAAACCAGGCACATGGTTGAATGAGCCTGTTCTACCAGTGTCTCAATTCCAGATGCACTTGACTCAATTCAATCACAGAGATGGTGCTGGGCTCTCAGGAGGTAGTCCAGCCAGCGACCTGAACTGCTCATTTCCTATTGGTGCTTGCTGTCTGGATGTGTGTGTGAGTGTGTATGTGTGTTCACCCCCAAAAGGATTCATATTTCTCAGTGGACAGAGAGATGATGTCTGACCTCGTCTAGATCAAGTGGACTGCGTTCAGGCAAGAAGAACACCAAAAAAGGGAGCTATTTTTACAATATTTATGAAAAAAATGGTGAGCCTCTGCTGTTGAATCTTTTGAACATTAGAAAGTATTTACTCCTTTCTTAGTATCCCAACATTAAAGGACTCTGTGAATTATCTCATCTGAACAATTCTAGCTGAAACAACAGAAATCTTCACACAGCGCTGGTACACACAACAGGCCGCTGGACCCAGGGCCTCATAAAGACACTGTGAGGTGGGCACTGCTGTCACCCCCATATCACAGGTTTGTAGGACTGAGGCCCGAGGAGGTGAAGAGACCTACTCAGTGCTGCAAGACGAGAAGGGGCTGGACTTGGTGCCTGCATCTGGGGACCCCCACTTGGCACCACATGAAATCACGAAAGGCCCGTTGATCTAACAATTTGTTCAAGTCCCTGGAAGAAATTAGAAGTTAAAAACCTCTAAATGAGAATAAATTGTGAGGAGCAGGAGAGGGTGTATTAAAAAAAACAGCGCTCATTGTGAACCAGTGGGGAAAATGTTAAGGGAACAGTTGCTACAACTAGACAAAACTGGATTTGATTCCAGGCACATCTTTTTAACAGTGGAAACTAAATGAGCTATTTAATGCCTCTGAATCTCCGATTCTCCACCTGTAAGGGAGGGACAGCAATATCCATCTTGAGTTTACACGAGAATTTCAAGAGAAAATGTATTCTAAAGCCTGGTGTAAAACTAGGGCTTGATAAATGGTTTTTAAAAGCCATTCCTAATCAACAAGTTCCAAGTTGATCTTTCATTTCATTCATTTAAGGTGTGGTACATTTACACAATGGAATACTACTCAGCCACAAAAAAAAAAGAGGGAAATTTTACCCTTTGCAACAACATGAATGGACCTGGACAGTATTATGCTAAGTGAAATAAGCCAGGCAGAGAAAGACAAATGCCATATGATTTTACTTATATGTGGAATCTAATAAACATAGTAAACTAAAAAACAAAATAAAAACAGACTCATAGATAAAGAACAGACTGACAGCTGTTGAGGGGAGGGGGATTAGGGGGCTGGGTAAAACAAGTGAAGGGAATAAGAAAAAAAATACAAGTAAGCTCATAGATACAGACAACAGTGTGGTGATGACCAGAGGGAAAGTGGGGTGGAGGAGGCAGAAGAAGGTAAAGGGGCATAAATAGTGATGGACGGAGACTTGATCAAGTGGCAAACACACAATTCAATACACAGATGATGTGTTATAGAATTTTGCACTTTAAACCTATATAATTTTATGAACCAATGTCACCCTAATAAATTCAATTAAATAAATAAATAATATTGATTATTCACCATGCATATGGTGTTGTGCCAGGCACCTCAGGGGAGATGGATGAGACAAGTCCCCACACAGGTGGCACCAATTGCTCTGGGCATTCGGAGGAGGGAGGCAACATGGAGGGGACAGCAGCTGAACCTGAAAGTTAGCAACGATTTCCCTGCCTCCTTATTCCACCAGTAGATCTGAAGGGCATCACATTTCTCTATTCACAGCCACAAGTTTAAGAATAATCGGGCCTAACTTTTCAAAATGATACACATGCTTTGAACCCAGTCATTGTATTAGCAATGGCTACTAATGAGTAATTGCAGTCCTACCCTACCCACAAGGAAGCTCTATTTAGGCTTAGCTGGTAAAACTAGAACTCAGTTTAGAAGCAAAATTATGCACTGAGATTTTATATCTATTAATACACACACACACATATATATACCAATATATATGTATTTAATCTCCCATTTTTTTATGAATTTTTATGCACAGAGTTCCTACACAAAATGACTCACTTAGATTTTTATATAATAGCACCCAAATGCAGTCATCCTTTCCCGACTACACGTCTATGTACTTAATGCACTTAAGCCCCAGATACTCAAGACAAAAAGTGGTGCTTCGGACTCCACCACCTCACACATTCACCCACATTTCTGCCTACAAAATCCAAAACCATACAAGGAATTGACAGAAAGAAGGATATGGTGTGTGGCTTTTAAAAGAAAGATTAAAGAGAAAATGAAATAGTTTAATGCAGTTTTAGCTCTGATTCCATAAGAAAACTCAAATACTGAAATGTTTTATGAAATATTTAGCTTCTTTCCAAAGGTTAAATGGGATATCTTTAGAATATAAGAACATTCCTGATAAAATTATCCTAAAATAAAGTTATAAGCCTGTCAGTTGGAAAGAGAAAGCAAAAGGGACATGGAAAGGTATTATCTAAAACTGACCAGGTGGGAAGTTCTACCCAGAATTCAGCATCATGTAGAGTGGATAAATCGAGTTGAATCCCCAACTCCTTCAAATGCTATTGACAGTGGTTTCAGCTGAGAAAAAAAGAACCCAGAAAGACCCCTGGCTCTCATAACGAGAAACGGCTCCTCCTCAAACTGAGAGCCTTTGAGTTCAGCTGCTCCCTGTTGGTTTTCAAAAGGAAATGATCAACAATTTTAAGGGCAAAGCACAACTGAAATGCATATCACCAAAGTCTATTAAAAATAGCAGTGATTAAATGAATTGGAAATAATAATAGGTTAATATTAATCAAGCACTTATGTGCCAGGAAGTTATTCAGTCCCCACGACAAGCCTGTGCTCTAAGAGCCCCAGACTCTCCATTGTTTAGCAGAGACAAGGAAGCACAGGCGAGCTCAGGGCAGCTCTCCGGAGTGAAGCCGGGACCCTGCTGGGCAGTCTGACTGCCCCGAAGTCTTACTCACTTACTCTAGCTGACTTGACTCAAACACCCTCCTCCTCCAGAAGCACTGGAGGAGCAGCTTTTATTATTATTATTATTTAAATTTAATTTATTGGGATGACTTTGCTTTGCAAAATCATACAGGTTTCAAGCATGTAACTCAATAAAAGAACATCTACACACTGCATGTGTGCACCCATCCCCCTAAGCAAAGCCTCCTTCTGTCCATTCCCTGCCCCTTCGTGCATCTCCACCTACCCTGTCCTGATCTCCCTCTGCCTATCACTACACTGTCGTGTGTGTCTATGTGTTATGTGTATAAACAAACGGGACTACATTAAACTAAAAAGCACTTTCACAGCACAGGAAACAATCAACAAAATGAAAAGGGAACCCACCGAATGGGAGAACATATTTGCCAACGATATATCTGATAAGGGTTAACCTCCAAAATGTATGAAGAATTGATACAACTCAACACCAGGAAGACAAACAACCCAATTAAAAAATGGGCAAAGGACTGGAATAGACACTTCTCTAAGGAGGACATACAGATGGTCAACAGACCTATGAAAAAATGCTCAACATCCCTAATCATCAGAGAGTTGCAGATTAAAATTGCAGTGAGATCATCTTTATCTGCCTCTAAATCCCAAACAAGAATCTGAGTTGCTCACACCTTAGAATTTAGGATTATGAAAATTTAATGCCTTAACTATAGATTTCTCATACCAGTATTATAAATAACAATATTTGGGTGCTGACTATCTATCTGCTAGTTATTTTTCTAATAACTTAAGTAATCATTTAATCTGCACTAATTTCCCTATTGTATAGATAAAGAGGCTGAAGCAGAGAGGGGTTGTATAATTCATTCAAGGTCATAAAGCCATTAAACAGATATTAAGTGATTTTGTTTCAGAGTCCAAGCTCTGAACTACAACACAATGCTGCCTTTCTAGCCAGGCTTACTCCCAAGAGGGTTGCAGAGAGAAAAACAAAGGCTAGTAATATCCACTGTTACTCACACTTTGCTGCCCAGCTTCAACCATCCCCATCACAGACACCTGTTTTAGGTAATTCTCCGTACACTCTGTGCTCTCTATTTTTCTCAAAGATCCTACAGTCTTTTTTAAGATTTTATTTATTTATCCTTAGAGAGAAGGGAAGGGAAGGAGAAAGAAAGGATGAGAAAAATCGATGTGTAATGTGTGGTTGCCTCTCACACATCCCCCGCTGGGGACCTGGCTGGCAACTCAGGCATGTGCCCTGACCCTTTGGTTCTCAGGCCAGCATTCAATCCACTGAGCCACACCAGCCAGGGCTGTGCTCTCTTTTCAGTCCTCCTTTCTTCTCTCCTTCTTGATTACTGTTATTTTGTCTTTTTCCTCTTCTCCTAACCTCTCCCCTCTCTTGCTCTCTATTCCTCTCTCCTTTCTTTTGCTCCCCTCCCTTGCTCTGCTCTTCTCTCTCCCTTCCTATTCCTTCTCTCCTCTTCTACACTGCAAAGTCTCCTCCAGCCTTGCTGTGGACAGCAATCACTTTTAATAAACACCACTTCCCAACATGCCCATAATACCAACTCTTCGACACTGAAGTGCGGAGCTGAAAATGTCATATTCCTGTGTTTAGATCTAAATACTTTCCTGTTAAGTAAGACCTCCTTGTAAATCCAATATCTGAAACAAAAATGCACATGGTTAGATGGGATTCTTTGTAGAGTGCTAAGGTTGTTCAAAAGATTGCCTGTGATTGTTGAGTTGTTTACCTAAACATTCTAACTTTTCTCCAGGAAACATATAGTTCTTTAGTAATAACAAAGTTAATCTTGTTATAAAAAAATGGAATTCCATGAGGAGAGTTTATCCTGCTGAATGAGCACTGAAATAGCCAACTTTCTACCAGAGAACTTCAGGGCCATGAGGCAGCACAAGGCAGCAACTCAGCGGCTACACTATCATTAGGGCCAAGAAGACAGAAAACAGTACTACCAAAATGCCTCTGCTTGCAAAAGAGAAAAGAAGAAGAGTTCCCATGCACATTAAAAGCACAGGCCCGGTCTCCAAAAGGCCCTTAAATACTATCTAGTTCAGTGCCTCCCATTTTGCAGATGAGGAAACTGAGGCTGGGAAAGATTAAGTGCTTCGCAGATAACACAAAACCAATAGAAAGCCCAGCCAAAAGATCTCAGGTTTTTGTCCTCAAGTAGAGAGTTCTAATTGTTCACTTGAAAGTATTCTGGGACATCCTCTGGGCAAAATTTCTAGAATTCAAAACATGAATTAGAGTTTTTAAGAGTGATATAAAACTTAAGAGTGCTATTGGTTTAGCTAATTGTATAAACTACCTAGATTGAATAGCATTAGGCTAGCTGGAGTAAAGACTAAATTGCCTTTTTGCTCAGACTCCATGTATGCGTACACATGCACACATGTGTATTAGGCTTTTCTTCATAATTATGTATTGAGAGCTTGCTACATATCAGACATGGTGTTAAGGCCTGGAGCTCACACATAAATAAATGACTTGGATTGTTTTCCTGCGGACTTCAGAGCGCAGTGATAATCATCGAGGTGTGGTGCGTGCTGATACAGATCAGCAGTTCTCAAGCTTTTACTCTTAAGACTCCTTTTATTTGTTAATTTATTTATATATAAGAATAATAATCTATTAAATTTTAACATCACACATTATTATTTTTTTAATTATGTTTTAAAAAATAGTGAAAAGACTGGCATTCTTTTAGCTGTATGCTCCTCTCTGAACAAATCATCCCAACCTATTGCTGACTCTCCAACCCACCTTTTAAATTTTCCCATTTTCAGGGGTCAGTGGTTTGAGGGACATTTCTAAACCTATGGAGGCCCTTCTTTTTACTTCCCAGAATACATTGAAATGACCTTCCCTCTGGTTCAAGAGTGCTGTGGGGTTATTATTTATAAGTACATAATTATAAAGATAATGTATGTAAATGAAAATTATAAGTAAATAAGTACATATTATTTATAAGGTTGTTGTGTGACAATATTATAAATTAGAAGGTTGCCTGTGTTTGTTTGAACAGACATTTATAGCATAAATTCCCTTACATAAACTTCCTAAGCTGTCAGAGAAGTGCATTAACTAAAATTATTGGGCCAATTAGAGAAGAATTATCTCTAATACAGCATGAGAGTCATCTGTCAAGGCAGGAGACCCAGAGTCTCACAGAGGAGAGGGGTGCAGGAATGTAGGGTGACCACCACCGGCCCCAGGAAAGGGGAGAGGCGATCTCAACTATTGTGAGACAGGAAGGAGGCTGAGGCTTCTCAAGGACCACGTGGCTGAAGGTGGGCGGAGAAAACAGGGTCGTAGCATTCAATTCCGAAATGCCAGAGGCATCAGTACCGTACAGAAGGAGCGGCCTGACCCAACCCCTCTGCTCCCACACTGTAATAATGCCAACAATAACAACCACAGGAGCTAACATCTGATAAATGCTCACTACGTGCCAGATAACACTCTCAGCCCTTTACATATTTTAACACATTTACTCACCACAACACCTCTAAATGGAAGACGCACTTTCGATCCTATTCTACAGGGGAGAAAACTGGGGCACAAAGAGGTCAAGTCACTTGCTCAAGGTAACAAAGGTAGTAAGTGGTACAGGGGTACTAGGACTTTGGCATCATGGCGGGAGAGCCTGACTTCTTGGCCTGCACGCTCCACCACCATCCAGCTCCACAAAAGCCCCGCACCTGTTAATGTCTCCAAAAACCTCTTCCTGCCAAAGGCACCTTTTCCTTTGCCATAGAGTCCCATCTACTGCTTTTCTGAACATTCATAATTTTGGTACCTTGAACAAGGCTAGTCTTGGAGTTCTTTCCAGTCTTATTTCCCTCACATAAAAGTGTGTCTAAAGAGACAAATGGACACAATATGATTTTTCATGGGCTCTGTATCCCATTAAGGAGACTCTGGTCAATACAGTTGACCCTTGAACAATGTGAAGGTTAGGGGTGCTGACCTCCGTATAATCAAAAATCCACATAAAACTTAAGTCAGCCCTCCGCATCCACAGATTCCCAACCACAGATCAAAAATACTGTTTTGAATCCACAGTTTGTTGAATCTGCAGATATACAAGGCCAACTGTATGTTTATAGAAAAAAGTCTGCACATGAGTGCACCCGTGCAGTTCAAACCTGTATGTTCAAGGGTCAGCCGTGGTCTCCTAAACACAGTGGCACGCATAAAACCAACATGCAGTGGGGACAAGGTCAGGAAAAAGCCTTTAATGAGACTTGATTTTGGAAGAGTACCAATAGTCTTCCATGTTACAAAAAAAAACAAAGAAAACAACATATTTTTTTATTAATTCCACTTATTAGCTTTATTTTTATAAAGTAATGGGCTCAGGGAGGAAGAAAAAGCAAGAGTACTAGGTTGCCAACTGTGACATGTACCTCCCTCTCTCACTCTCGCTCTCTCCCCTTCTCTCTCCTCTCTCCCTCACCACACTCACCTTTCTCACTTGAGTAGAGCCGAGTAGTCTACAGACAAACCCAGAAATATCAGAGCACTACCTATAAGTGATAACTTTCTAGTTTCACTATCTTAAAAGCAATGAAAAGAAAATAACAACTTCCTTTATTCCTAGATAAATAAGGAAGGCAAGTGCTGGAGCCATTGGCTTCCTAAAAAGTAAGGCATGGGGCCTCATCGTCTGAAAAATAGAAAACCTGGCCCTCAGTGGCAGGCAGCACCTTTCCTGGGTAAAGTTACTTCCTCACCGTGCAAGCTCCTGGCCAATGATCTTTACATGGTGAGATCCACTGCCTCCGGCGTCGTTCAACATCACAAGTGACCCTGACACAGAACCCACATTTGTGGAATGATTTCCCCTCTATTACCTAAACAGAGCACAAACAGGGATGCCGACAGGTATTTTTAAGACATGACAAGGGCAAATCTGCCAACGTGAAAGTTTCTGATCTGCTTCCTTTAGCTGACCTTATTTGCTATAAATTCAGGCTAATCTACATATGCCAGTAATTCTTACTTGGTTATTCATGTGTTTGCTGTTACCATTATCCCTGGTCTTTTGACCTCTTACAAACTGGAGCCAGGCCATGAATTCCTCTAGGATGTCTGGTTCTTCTCACATGACACTGCTAGGAAAGCAGCATGAATAGTTTCATACCTCCAGGCTCATTAATGTCACAGCCTCATGCTCACTCACCGTCAGGATCTTCTAAGAGGAATTCACCCAGAATTCCACAGAACAGAAAGCCAATCACTTTGAAGTGATATATTCTAGTGGATATTTTATAGAAAAATGTCTCCTCTCTTAGATATGCCTCATAGTCAATCTCTCCTAAAATTTCAGAACTGAGGAGTATCTTAGAGGTCATCCCCTTCAGTTTCTTTATTATTTATTTCTAACAACTGAGGCTTAGGAAGTTAAGTTAACAAGATCACAATGTTACTTAGAGGCAGATTCAAGTTTCGTGTGCTAACTCTCTCTACTATCGGTGCTAATACCCTGGATTCATAGAAAGTCAAAAAGACAATTGCTTATGTAGTCTTTGGAGTTTATAACAAGCCTTTGTTCTTTGTAATTTCCTACAATAATCTGTGCATCAGCGTAACAAACATGATTAACATTCCATTTAAAGACTAGGAGACTTCAACACTAACCTTATAGTGACTGATTTCACGTTTTCATAACTGGAAAATGAGGGGTCATGAATTGGGCCCAAAGCTCCCATCATCCAGTCCTGCATTCTCGAGTAATGACTGACTTCCCTGTATGCCTTCCTCCTCAGTGGTCAACTGGGGTTACAATAGGAGTGTTCACATCAAAGAGGATTATTTTTCTTGATAATTAAATGTGATAATATGTTAAGCAAATACACTTCTCAGCATTTCACATGTCACAAGTGGGCAATAACTTAAGATTTGGTTTTGTTTTCTTGATTGCCATCATTCCAAAGTATCCTACCACTAATGCACAGTCATTACTTTAGACAAAGAAAAATTCACTAATGTCCTAAAAATTATTTTAGTTGAATTAGGAACTGCAGCACTGAGTTCACTCCTCTTTTGATTTTCACTATAAAAACAGTTGCTGTCAAATGTGGTTAGGTACTGTCATCTTGAAAAAACAAAATATTACTTAGTCATATAGCCTTTCAATACCAAGAGAGTAACAATTATTCTCATCTTAATGTTTAAAACTTCATACAGAAAACTGCACCTTCCCTAAATATTGGGCTGGCCAAAAGGCACATTACATTTTTTCTTCACAAGGGCTCCAGTAGTGCTTAGTCGTCTTTAACTTCATTCAGAACAATTTGGGTAGAGTGTATTGTGACAGCTGTCATATCAGCATGCATTTCTTAAAAACTTATCAAAATTGGTGAATTTTTGTGCAGCCATTTTAATATTGAGGATGCAAGAAGCATATGCAACATTTTCTGTGTATTATGCTTTATTTTTTCAAGAAAGGTAAAAATGCAACTGAAATGCAAAAATGATTTGTGTACTGTATGGACAAGGTGCTGTGACTGATTGGATGTGTCAAAAGTGTCTTGCAAAGTTTCTTGGTACCATTGACGTTTTGGCCAAATAATTCTTTGTTGTGGGCTGTCTTATGCATTGGAAGATGTTTAGCAGCATCCCTGGCCTCTACCCATGAGAAGCCAATAGTGGGAGATAGACAACATACTCAAAATATCAAAATCAATAAAGTTATTGGTGAAAATGAAAAATGTGTCTTTTATTTTACCGAAAAAATAAATAAATAACAGACTTTTGGGCCCACCCAGCATTTCAGAAGCTGAAAACTAGCTGCAGTGACTGCATACAGCCTCAAGGTGGCGGTAAGTCATCACTGATAAAGCCTCGAGACCCGCAAGGCTCTGCGGAAACCAAACTGACCAGAAAGACATCCCTGGTATGTTAACCAGGAAGGAACTTGCTCTGAATTCCTATGGTTCTTCTCCCTCATCCTTGAGCAATGACCTTGTCATATTGTCTCAGCAAATCTATTAGCAATATTAATTCATAGATTTTCCCTGACTTGCAACAAATAAAATATACACAAAAGATTATCCTTTAAAAGAATTGTGTAGGCTTATTTTTTTTTAATGTTATGCTAATTTAGAATTCGCAGCTTGGATTTGGCCACATCATTTGCATGTAAGATAACATTTACTTTTCTCCCATTCATCTACTGTGTATCTTAATTTCATGTCCCTGGGAACCATATACTAAATTCCTTACATCAAATCTCAGCGAGAAATCTCAACTCTTTTGAACCTTCTCTTCCACTCTTTGATTTTTTTTAAAAAGTCACAATTTTTATTGATTTGTCCTTTACAATGTCTTCCACCTTTGTCTCTTTCCTCTTTCCTTGGTCAGCTTCCAAACCACAGTTCAGACCCTTTGACCTGTACACGTGCAGGCTACTGCAGTAACCTTCAAAATCAGCCTTAGAGCCTTAGCTCCCGGCCTTGACAGCACATCAGAACTGCTTGGCGAGCTTTGTGAAACACCCACAGCCCCAGAGTCTGACTTCATTGGTCTGAGGTGGAGCCTGAGGTTGGGAGTTTTTTCAAAGCTCCCCAGTGATTATAACATGCGGCTACAATCAAAACCACTGAGCTAGAAAAGTATCCAGCAAACCATTACAGATTAACCTTCTTTAAACTAGCAACTCCTGTCTGGGCCAAAATTTTTAGTAGTTCCTCATGTTCACAAAGATTGCAATTTAGTGACTTGAAGGCCAAATCTACCTTATAAATGTGTTTTATTTGGCCTGTTTTAAAATTGTTCAGACCAAACATTTAAAAAGTGGGAGATGTCACATAAAACGAAGCTTTCCCATTTCTTTTTCTTTAAATTGTAAGATCTTGCCACACAGGACCCACATTCCATCCAACAGTCACCATGAGCTGAACAGTGACTGCCCTTTATTTATTTTAACTTTTTAATCCTCACCCAAGGACAAGTTTTGTGGATTTGAAAGAAAAATCAATGTGAGAAACATTCATTGGTTGTTCCCATACTTGACCTGACAGGGGATCGAACCAACAACCTAGGTATGTGCCCTGACCTGAGGATTGAACCTGCAACCCTCTGGTTTATGAGATGACGCTCCAACCAGCTGACACCCACCCAACCAGGGCTAAAGGCCTCCCTTTACACAGGGCACTCCCCAGTGGTGCCACCCCTATCACTCCCCACTCACACTTGGCTGTAGGACTCATTACATTACCTTTCTGACCCTCTTCAAGTCATTTTAGTTTGTAACTCCTAGCCTACGGGATAAAATTCAAACTGAATGATAACATTCCATTCACTCACTCATTTGTTCATGCATTTGCTAGACAGGTATTTATTTTGTGTCTGGGCTATGCAAACACTGGCAATTCAAGTCCATCATATTTGGGCCCTATTGTTTCTTTCTAACTTTATATTCCCCCTTCCCTTCAACAAACTCCCATTCTCAATAGCAGCTGGTTTAAGAGACATCTCCCTCCCAGTGTTCAGAGCCTAGAGGCTCATTTCCCAAACTCCTTTACAATTAAGTGATGTCATATGACAGTCTGGGCCAATGGGATGAGAACAGAGGTGATATGGGCAACTTCCAAGTCATATCTTTAAGGAGAAAGCTGGGTGCTCTCCCCTTCTCGCTTTTGGTGAGCTGGAACAAAGATGCAGAGCCATAGTAATACAAAAGCAACAGGGAGAAGGTACCTGGATCCCTAAATGGCCTCTGTCTTCCCTGGGCTGTCTGCTTACTTTTTGTTATGTGAGAGAAAAAGTCTGTCTTATTGTATTTTGAGATTTCTTTGTTTATAGAGGGTTAGCCTAACTACAAAATACCCAGCATCTCTCTTTACTATTTCTCAAACATACCCTGAATATTCTTGCCCTCAAACTTGGCTTATGTCAAAGCTCTGTCACTAACATTCTACCTCCTCATCTCAGCTATCTAAATTCTCCCTAAAGACCCAGCTCAAATAGTCCCCCTTCTGCGATGCTTGGTCTGGCTACTTTTGTTATTATCTGGCTTCCTCTGTTCTCCCATTGTATGACTTTCCACTTCGTGCTTATAAAATATAGGTGCTTAGTAAGCACAGAAGCTAGAATTATGTTGTCATATATCTCTTAAGTTCTAGATTGTGCATAGTATAGAGCAGGCGTGTCAAACTCATTTTCACCAGGGCCCACATCAGCCTTTCAGTTGCCTCCAAAGGGCCAAATGTAATTTTAGGACTGTATAAATGTAACTACTCCTTAACTAGGGGCAAGGAGCTTGGCCCTGCTGCTGGGTAGAAACAAGGTGCCGGGCCAGATAAAACAAGGTGGAGGGGTGGTTCGGCCCACGGGCCTTGTGTTTGCCACCTGTGACACAGAGTATTCAGAGTTCCCACGGCATTTGGCTATTATACCTCTTGTTCATCTGAACTACCAACTCATGTTCAGTATGTAATCATTTAGGGCTCCAAATCTTCTATTTTTAATTCCAAAGTTAAGCTTGTCCAATTCTTTAAGAATCTGTTTTTTCCTATATATTTAAACTAAATTCTTGTCTTCTTTATTCTTGCATCTAAACAATTCCAGAACTCTCTGAATACATATTTCTAAGACTAAGAAATGCAAAAAAAGATCAATGGTTCAAGCTTGAATGGTGATGGAGAACCAACTCATAGTGTTCTCATATTTGGAATCTGAGGCTCTCTGGGACAATATTAGAAGAATAAAGTGGAAGATACTCTTGGGGAAGGACATTTTAAAAAGAAAATAGAGTGAAATCTATATAGTCTGTAAGAAAAGTAAAGAAAAAGCAATGAGAGAAAAATGTAAAAAAAAAAAGAGAAAATTCAGAGACAAGAGGAAGACTGACTGTGAAAGAAAAGACACATGCAAAATAAAATGCCACAGAGAACAGCAGAATCTAGTCATCTTAAAACGCTTCCGACCTGACAGGATCCTCTTAAGAGGTCCTTATCATCACCAAGGAGCAGACTACCTCTCCACCAACACTCAGAACACTGGCACACAGTCAATATAAAAGAAATATCAAAGGCAGGTGAGAACGGAATTAAGAGCAGACTTTGATTATAAGTTTTTTAGGGTGAATAAAGAAAGACACAGGACTTTCTGTCAAGATCATGGTGTAGGCAGACATGGCTTGCCTCTTCGTACAACCACAACAAAATTACAGCTAAGATAGAGAACAACCATCACTCAGAACCTACAGAAATGGAGTTTAATAGAAGTCTGACAGCTACAGAATTAAAGAAACCACATTCATCCAAACTGGTAGGAGGGGCGAAGACACAGAACGGGCTGGTCCCATATCCACACGTGGTGGATAAAAATTCAGGAGGGATATATTGGTAGCAAGGAGTCCCAGACACATACCAGGACCCCAAGCCCAGGGTTCCAGTGCCAGAAAGGTAAGTCCTCACAACTTATGGCTATAAAAACCAGTAGGGTTTGAATCAGTGGAAGAAACTGCTGAAGCCCCAAGCAGTTCCTCTTAAGGAATCCACACATGGACTCACCTACTCAGACTCACTCCTTCTGGGCTTTGGCACTGGAAAGGCAGCTTGAGGGGCACTAGTGACTTGCAGGAGAAGGCTGAGGTGTCTGGCATCAAGGTGAACAGAGGCCATTGTCTTTTTTCTGGGTCCTTCCCCCACAGAGCTGGCAGACTGGTACCACATCTACAATCCCACCAACCTAGCTAACACTGTTTAGCCTGCCTTGGAGATCCCCAGAGACTCTGCCCCACCCAACTTATGGCCCACCCAAGCTGCTTTTTCACATGAATGGTTTTGGCTCAGACTCTACAGTGTCCTAAATCCTCTCCAACAAGCAGCAGCTGACCTCAGTGAGGCCCAGGCCCAGAACTAGCAGCCTAGATTCACAGTTTGGCTTTGCTTGGGAATCTCCAAGCCCAGCACAAGCAGCAGCCTCCTCAAATTGCTTTATAACTCAGGCAGGGTGACCCCAGGCAGAACATAGCTGGGGACTGATGTTGCCTGCACTGCCCAGGAAACCCCAGAGCTTGCACACCCAGTGGACAGCTACAGACCATGTCAGAGTACCACTGCCCTGCTCCTGCACAGCTGATCCTACATAGAGGGTGGAGATTGGTAGTCAGTGGTGAAAGCCAATCCCTGAAGCTAACTGGCCTGGATAACCCCCTCCCATTGATCTTCCAACAGCAACCAAGCCTCAATTATAAGAGGAGGATGTACTCAGCCCATATAAATGTAGAAGGTGTCCTGGGTGCATCTTGAGTACCCAGTCTGGTTGATAGGGGAGGTTGTGACACTAGACCCCACAGAACACCTAATTACATTAGGCCACACTACCAAGACACAGAGTCAAAGCAGCTCTACCTGATACATAAAAACAAACACAAAATGACATGACAAAGAAACATAGCCCAAATGAAAGAACAGATTAAAACTCCAGATAAAGAGCTAAACAAAATGGAGATAAGCAATCTCTCAGATGCAGAGTTCAAAATACTAGTTATAAGGTTGCTCAAGGAACTTAGTAAGTATCTTAACAGCATAAAAAGATCCAGTCAGAAATGAAGTATACACTAACTGAAATAAAAAAGGAATTCATAGGGGAACAAAAGCAGAGCAGATGGAGCTGAAAATCAAGTCAATTATTTGGAACACAAGGAAGCAAAAAACAGCAAATCAGAACAAGAAGAAAAGAGAATCCAGAAAAACAAGGATAGTGTAAGCAGCCTGTGGGACAACTGTAAGCATTCCAACACTCAATTCATAGGGTTCCCAGAAGGAAAAGACAAAGGACAAGAAAGTGGAAATCTATTTAAAAAAATAATAAAAGAGAACTTTCCTAATTTGGTGAAGGAAAGAGACAGGCAAGTTCAGCAAGCCCAGAGAGTCCCAAACAAGATGGGTGCAAAGAGACCCACTCCAAGACACAGCATAGTTAAACTACCAAAGGTTAAAGGTAAAGAGATGAGAGTTGGGTATGGGAGAATGGGTGAGAGGCGAGGGGATTAAAAAGGACAAATAGTTACAGAATAGCCATGGGGATATAAAGTACAGCACAGGAAATGGAGCAGCCGAAGAACTTACAAACATGACCCATAGACATGAACAATGGTGGGGGGACTGCCTGAAGGGGTGGGGGTTGCTAGGTGGAGGAGGGCAAAGAGGGGAAACTCAGAACAACTGCAATAGCATAATCAATAAAATATAATAAAAATAAATAAAATATGCAAAAGAGAAAGATACAGCTGTGTTTCAATGGGGCTTAGTCAAATCACAAATCAGGTAAAGAAAAACCAAGTGTTTTTTTGTTTGCTTTTTTTTAAGACACAAATTCCAGAAGATAACTTAGCTCTAGCCTTGAAGCTAGAATCCTATCCTCCAGGAAAGTCTGGAGTGAGATCTTTAAAATATACGAGGTATTCACACTGAGATAAAATAAAAGAGAATTTAAAAACCTAAACCTAAGATCTAAAACTACAAAACTCCTAGAACGCAGAGCAAAAGCTTCATGACATGGGACATGCAATGATTTTTTTTTTTTTTTGGATAACACCAAAAGCATGGGCAACAAAGGCAAAAACAGACAAATGGCACTAGATCATACTTAAAAATTTGTTCATCAAAGGACCCAATGGCCCTGGCTGGTGTGGCTCAGTGGAATGAGTGCTGGCCTGTGAACCAAAGAGTCACTGACTGGATTCCTAGTCAGAGCACATGCCTGGGTTACAGGACTGGTCCCCAGTCGGGCAACCACACACTGATGCAACCATCACACTGATGTTTCTCTCCCCCTCCTTCTCCCTCCCTTCCTCCTCTTTAAGAAATAAATTAATTAATTTTTTAAAGGGCCCAATAAACAGAGTGACCTATAGGATGGGAGAAAATATTTGCCAAACATATATGGAACAACAGGTTAATATACAGAATATATAAAGAACGCCTTCAACTCAACAACAAATACTCAAATGACCCCATTTTAAAATGGGTGAAGGACTTGAATAAACACTTCTCCAAAGATGATACACAAATGGTCAATAAGCATATGAAAAGATGCTCAATGCCACTAATCACTGATTACCAGTGCAATGCAAATCAAAACCATAATGAGATATTACCCATTATGATGGCTGCTATTTAAAAAAAAAAACAGAAAATAGCAAATATTAGTAAGGATGTGGAGAATTCGAACTTTTGTTGTATCCATTGAAATTGGAAGCACTACTATGGAAAACAGTATGGAGAGTCCTCAAACAATTAAAAATAAAACTACCATATGATCCAGCAATCCAATTCCTGAGTAAATACCTAAAAGAATGGAAAACAGGATCTTGAAGAGATATTTGCACATCCATGTTCATAGTGGCAGTTTTTACAATAGCCAGGAGGGGAAACAAGCCAAATAATCACCCTCAGATACATGGATAAACAGAAGTTGGTATACACATACAGTGGAATATTACTCAGCCTTAGGAAAAAGGAAATCTTGTCATACGATAAAATGTGGATAAACCTTGAGGACATTATGCTAAGTGAAATAAGCCAGTCACAAAAAGACAAATACTGTGTGATTCTATTTATTAGAGGCATGTAAAGCAGTCAAATTCATAAGAAAGCAAGTAGAGTGGGTACCAGGGCCGAGGAAGAGGGAGATGGGCAGTTGCTGTGTGGTGGATAGAGAGTTTCAGATCTGCAAGACGAAAAAGTTCTGGAGCTCCGTTTCACATTATGTGAATATAGTTAACACTACTAAACTGTATGCTTTAAAAATGGTTAAAATGGAAAATTTTATGTTACACATTTTGGGGTTTTTTTTTTGTTTTGTTTTGGTTTGGTTTTTTACCACAATGGAAAAAAGGAAAAGAGAACTCAGGACAACATATTTAATGATTTCTGCCATCAGTGTGGTAATATTGATGTGTCAACATAAGGTCAAAATGAGGGTAAAAGATAGGATGGGTCCTATCTGGACCGTTTTACCTCTTGGAAAAAGAAATACAGAAATCAATGCCAAGTTCATCCCAGGACCATGCATCTTCTGCGTTCATGTTATCCTGTATTACCAACCACTTCCCAGCCTGCAGTGGTGGCTGCCTTGTGCTGTCACCGCAGACTTGAATGTCATTTACACAGACTAGTTACAAAGAACTAGCAATTAGCTAAAAATTTGCTGCACTGAATCTGAAATAACTGATGTGCAAGGACATCCTTAGCTTGCTCCAAAGTTTTTAAAATCGGGTTACAGATGTTTCTGAGATAAAACGCCAACAACAGCTGAGTCATGGAATTATAGGTTGAAATGCCATGATCTGGCATTTGAAGAGATTTATATTAGTGGGGGGAAAGGGATCAGCTATGTCATGCATCCATCAGCATGGTATCAGTGAGTCCAACCGAAAGGAGTCATGTCTTGCAGGATGAGTTTTCAGAACTCAGTGTGAGCAGGAAGCCTGTGATATGACAAGTGAACCTCACACTATATCTCAAAGGACAGACCTCTTGAAAGGCTTCACTGAGGTGTCACCACACTGCACTGCATCCTGCAAGTCCCCATTAGGAATCATATGACTCTTAACCTGGCATCAATAATTCCCCACCTCGAACAAGTGGCTACTTCCCAGGCAGCTCATTTCTATTCAGGTCTTGAAGAAGTTGCACTGCTCACTTACTAAGCCAGCAGTGGTTTCGGGTTTTCTAAATAGATTTTACCTACATATGGGATTATTGTCTAATTCCCCTGGCATTTGACTGTATCTCCAGGAGAAAACCAAGTCAGGTCTGACTTCCCAGGTGGAATCCCAGCTCTCATATTGTGCAGCTGAGTGACTTTGGGCAAGTCATTAGCACTGGAGCCTGAGACTCATCATCTGTAAAACAGGAGCAACAATGGCTTTTCCATAGGGTTGTCATACAAATGAGTGAAAGAACCTACTTCAGAACCTGGCACACAGTAGATGCTGATCAGAAAGTACTTCCTTTCCTCCCTCCTCACTCTAGAGCAAGGTCAGCAAATTTTTTTGTGTGTGTAAAGGGCCAGGTAGTAAATATTTTGGGTTTGTAAGTCACTGGCCTCTGTCACAACCACTCAGCTCTGTCATTGCAGCACAAAAGCAGCTATAGATGATGAGCACAGCTGTGTTCCAATCAAGCATTATTTTAAAAATTGGGTATTCAGGCCAGATTTGGCCCACAAGCTATAGTTTGCAAGCCCATTATTTATGTCACATATCCAGATATCATGCTAATTTTTCATCATTCTGTTTGATTCCATCTGTTCCAAATATGTCTTTCCCTCCTTTTTCTATTTTTTTAATATATTTTTTTTATTTTTCAATTACAGTTGACATACTATACTAGTTTCAGGTGTACAAGATAGCAATTAGACATTTATATACTTACAAAGTGATCACTCCAATAAGTCTAGCACCCATCTGACACCACACATAGTTATTACAATATTATCAGCTCATTCCCTATGCTGTCCTTCACATCCCCAGGACTGCTATTATAACTGGCAATTTGTACATCTTAATCCCTTCACCTTTTCACCCATCCCCTAACTCCCCTCCCATCTGGCAACCATCAAAATGTTCTCATGAGTTTTCTATTTTGCTTGTTTGTTTATTTTGTTCTTGATATTCCACATATAAGTGAAATCACATGGCATTTGTTTTTCTCTATCTGACTTATTTAACTTAGCATCATACCCTCTATGTCCATTCATGTTGTTGCAGATGGCAAGATTTCATTCTTTTTACTGCTGAGGGGTCATTCAATTACGTATATGTACCACATCACCTCTATCCATTCATCTATCAGTGGACATCTTGGCTGTTGTAAATAATGCTGCAATGAGCATAGGGGTGCATGTATCTTTTTAAATTAGTGTTTTGGGTTTCTTTAAATAAATACCCAGAAGGGGAATTTCTGGGTCATATGGTAGTTGTATCTATTCTTTGAATGTATCAGAACAAATGAATCTAATTCAATGGTTTGATTTAGTTCTTCACTTTTAATTTTGAAGCTCCCAGGGAAGCTTCTCAAGACTTCAAAATTAGACGCAGACCTGCCTGAGACGCCCGGTTATTTTTTCCACACAGAGGTTCTGAGGAAGTCAGTCATATCTGAGCAAGTGCTCAGCCCTGACTGAGAGACTGGGGAAGAGCCCACAGAGTGAACAGGCACTTCTATTTGCAGAGAAGGATAGGTTGCAACTTATTTCCCAGATCTTAAAATATTGCTTAATAAATGTTTGCATGTGTTTGTATATGTATAAAGAACTTCTTAAAGAACACAACGAAAAACAACAGTGACTACCCATGGAGAAGTGGGAATGCAAGACGACAAAGACCCTAAAGGCTGGGACGTGCTCAGCTTTCACCAAAAAGGCTGGAGGGTGGGGAGGGAATGGAGTGACGTGAGTAAGGGGAAGAGCAGCTGGAAACGAGGCCAGAGGGGAAGCCAAGAGCCAGTCCACGTAGACCTCCAAAGGGGCCGGCAGTCGGTGCAAGGGGACGTGATCTGATTTGCGCTTTACAAGGATCACTGTGGCTGCTGTGTTGAGGACAGACTGCAGTGGAAGCGGAGAGACCAGTCAGGAGACCACATCAGTGCCCTGGCAAAAGGTGATGGCTGGTGGTCAGGACCACGGTGAGAGTACTGGAGAGGAAGAGAAGTGGCCAACGCACGATAATAAAGCCTACCTTGGGTTGTCATGAGAATCCTATGAGAAAATTACTGCAGGTAAAGTGCCTATTAGATGCCTGATACAGGGAAGATGTTAAGTAATGCCCTCTCTTATTATGCTAGATTTTTCAGGTAGACTAGCTCATATGGAGGAGATCAAAGCTAGAGTATGATGTTCAAGGTCCCTGACCTGGGGATGGGCAGCTGTCCTCACCTGAAGCAGTGAGAGGAGGTTGGGCTGACAAAGGGCCTTAATCTTCTTTAACCTTCACCTTAGAGGCCAACTTCAGGACACTGTTCTCAACTTCTTACAAAATATTTCCTCTTCAATGTTTCATCATATACTCAATATCAATGCATATTTTTTTTTAAATTACCTGCCTTACTATCAAGCCAGCTATCTAAATGTTTCCTTCTACTAAAGACATACCGGTCTCACAGGCTGAACATTTAAATTCCTCTTTGTAGAATTATAAAAGGATACTATCATTAGAAGTTGGTATTGTGGTCATTATCTGCTTAAAACACCTCTATTTACAAAAGAAGAAATGAGGCCCAGAATGGAGCACAACTAGCTGTGAGCCACTCCAGGCTTTAATGATTGAGCAAGGCCCAGAACCAGTTTTCTGGAACCCATTCATTTTTTCAACAGCCCTCCCCACCTCGCCCATCCCCCAACATGGCAAACAGTCCCTTAGATTGGCTGCCACAGGCCAGCATCTCCGGTCTGGTCACCACCACAGCTGCTTCGACCATCTTTCCTGTTATTGGCAGCTAAGCCTACCAGGAAGCCTCCTGGAGGCCATGGCGTTCACTGTTTCAAGTATGCTGGCTCTGGGTGCAAGTCATGGCTCTGCACTTAGTAGCGGTGAGGCCTCCAGCAAATATCCTAACTATGTTCTGCCTTAGCTTCACCGGAAAAATTCCGACCATGCAGGACTCAAGTAGAACACGGCATATAAAGCTCTTGACGCAGATCCAAGCAGTGTCTCTCCAAGAAGTTGCCATGGATGCCCAGCCAGGGAACGAATTCTAATTGCTTCAGTCTGGCCATCAGGGCCTTGTGGCAACAGCTTTCTGATCACAGACCTTCTGGTCGGGACAGCATTCTATGCACCCCCATTATGATGTTCTTTCCCAGTTCCTACCTCTGTGTTACAGTTTATGCTCCTCCTACCTGAGGCGCCGACCTTCCTTCTCTCTGTCTAACTTCTGGCACATCCTTCAAAGGCCCACTGAAGGCTCAGCATTTCTTCACAAGAATTGCCGGTCCCACCGGTATGATTTTTTTTCTACAGTACTACAGTATTTATGTGTGGTATGTATCGGTCCCTTCCTTATGCAGAGGCATGGGAGCACCTAATTGATAGCATGGATTCCAGAGTAGACTGCCTACTCTTAGCCTCGGTCTCCTCATCCATCAAATGGTGTTTATATTGGGGTTGTTGTGAGGATTTAACAAATAAATACTTAGTGAAAAAAATTACTAATACATGTTATTATTATTGTACATTGCCATTAACTTTCCCCTCTTTTTGTATGTAACTTCATTTTCTTTTTACAAGTTTTCTGACCACATGTACTACAATAGTCCCCCCTTATTCATAGTTTCAATTCCCATGGTTTCAGTTATCCACCATCAATTGTTGTCCAAAAATATCACATGGAAAATTCCAGAAATAAACAACTCATAAGCTAAATGGCACATTTTCTGAGGAGTGTGCTGAAATCTCACTCCATCCTGCCTGGGATGCGAATCGCCCCTTTGTCCCTCGTATCCACACTGTCATACTCTGCTCGCCCATTAGTCACTCAGCAGCTGCATGGGTTACCAAACTGGCTGTCACGATATCACAGTGTTTGTGTTCAAGTCACCCCTATTTTCCTTAATAATGGCCCCAAAGCATAGAGTAATGATGCTGGCAATTCAGATATGCCAAAGAGGAACCCTAAAGTTCTTTCTTTGGGTGAAAAGATGAAAGTTCTCTACTTAAGAGAACTTTCTAAGTAGAGTAAGACACTCTACTTAGTAAATAAAAGGGAAAAAATTAGATGCTGTTTTACTAAAATCTACAGTAAGAACAAGTCTTCTATCCATGAGATTGTGAAGAAGAAAAAGAAATTTTGCTGTCACACCTTGAACTGCAAAAGTAATGACTCCAGGGCATAAGTATTTAGTTAAGATGGAAAAAACATGAAATCTGTGGGTGGAAGACATGACAGAAAACATGTTCCAACTGGCAGCACTGGGTTGCACCGGAAAGCACTGAGCCTATCCCAGCACACTAGCAAGGGACTCCTGACATGAGTGGTGCTACGCCGTTTACTGAAAGTTAATGGTGGTTTCAATAAGATATTCTGAGAGAGATCATGTCCACATAAGTCTTAGTACTGTATACTGTTATAATTGTTCTATATTATTATTAGTTATTATTGTTAATATCTTACTGTGCCTAACTTATAAGTTAAACTTTATCATAGGTGTGTACAGTATGTACAGGAAGAATATAGTATATAGTCTTGATACTATCTGCAGTTTCATGTATCTGCTGAGGGTCTCAGAACCTATCCCCCACAGATAAGAGGGATCTACTGTATACTTTTATCTGGTATCTTAAATCACATCTCATCCCACGAAGCTCAGCCCTGAGAATTTTGATGTCTGTCCTCAAAGATTTCACCAGATCTAATAATTCATTCTGAAAGTACTGATTTACTCAAAATGTCAACTCCTCATCTCAGAGCTCAGAGATGGTACAAGGTACAGGTAGCATGGTTATTAACCAGAGGCCTCAAAGAGGAGGAAGACTGAAGAAAAACAAAGTTTCCTCAAAATTAGACCCATCTGGTTTATTTCTACAGGAATTTAACATTGGAGGTATGGAAGCTATTCTGTGGTCAGAACAAACAAATTAAAAAGCACTGAGGGTAACTGGAATATTCCATTCACATGTTCCTGAGACGCTGGTGTGTGTACAGCTACTGCCCTACTTTGTTCTGCATTCCATCCAAGGGGCTCCACCACTCCTCAGGAGCCGTGTTAGGTCTGAGCAATGCCAACAAAGAATTCCATACCAGGAAGGGGTACCTCAAGCTAATGCATTGACAAGGGCAGTCCCTAATGATACATACTCTGTCACAACACAGTGATCATTGTGCCTTCTGTTTTTCCTTCTGTGGGGAATCAGTATGTTTACCAAAAACGGCAGTGCATTTTACAATGGGTGGGAGGGAGTTGAACTTTTCCCAGCATTACTTCCAAAAACCAGGTAAGATAAGAAATAATTCAGATTAATTAGACCAGCCTACCTCCATTTTTTCCCATATGGCTTCATAGTTGTCTTGGTGTTGAATATCTTGCATAAGTTTCTGAATTAAAGCAGATTTTGTGACCGAATGGCTTTCATTTTTCTCAGAAGATGAAGCTCTCTCTGACTTCTCATCAGTGTATTTTTTCATGCCAGAGAGAGGCAGACCCAGCTC